>JARHVA010000850.1:392500-637500 GCA_037957365.1 Torreya grandis | reverse complement strand
AATTATTTAAAAGTTAACATACCCATATAACCATATTCCTCTGACTCATCCCTATGCACAAATTATAATGTAATCAATCTGCCTATTCAACACAAATTTGTCACAAGACCACATATACCTAGATGAACACAATGAATCACTATATGAATTACATTAATTCACATCATGATATAAATAATTTAAAATCTTTTATATTACCCATGACACATTATCAATAAATCATAGTCATCCCTACTCACTAATTAGGCCTTCCAATTCCACTTCTCACTCTAACTAGTTTTTCTCACTCATGGCACGCTTTCATTCATATCAACTAGAACTAGGAAAATTTGAGGGCATATATATTTGAAACATATAAATTAATATTCATAAAAAATTTCATTAATTTTTTAATAAATTCATGAACCCCATCTCACACCCATTTGTTTCCCTGGTCACTTTTACAAATTTCTCTCAAAAACAAAAACACTATTAAGAAGCACTTTTTTGTGGGACCTACAAGTACTAAAGTCTTAAAAACACATAATAAGAATAATATAGTATTAATATATAACCTATAATAATCATCATATCCATCTACCACCTTCTTGAGCATCTACAAGAAATATCTTTCATATTGGGTCCAAGACTAGCCTTTTTGCACATAAAAACTTGCTTGCCTTCTTAGAAATTGGTCATAAATAATAGATCCTTAATACATGAAATAATGATTTTAAAACCTTATTATAAATCTTCCTCAACATCTCAAAAATTATCATCTCCCCATGAAAAGTTTACATGAGCTGATGAACATAATAACTTTCCTCTCGGGCTCACAATGCACTATTCGAGCACCCTCTAAAGCACATGAAGACATGTCTGAATTTATCACTCATCCTCTGACATGATAGACCAATTTTTAATTGATAATTACTCTTAAAAATAAATGAAAACACTTAAAATCAATACCAAATAGACATTGACTAGAAGGTGATGTGTTGACCTTGTTTGTTTTGAGATTCTAGGGTTTTGGGCTCTACTAGAAAAATGGTCTTCCTTATGAGTTGAGGTATAGGTATTATTAATATGTTTAATGAGCTGAATGGGTTATAAATTAAATATTCATAGATATTTTAAGGTTTATGTTTCTCAAGTTATTCAATTTTATTTCAAGTAGGAGGTCTAATTGGGTAGTAGGTTTCTGAAGGAAGTATGTTATAGAAGATGAGATAGTTATTTTGAATTGGTTTGCTCAAAAGGGCATATGAGAGTGATCTAGATATGAATTTTCAGGTCTTGAAGATGTGTCTACTAAAAATTGTGGGCTCTACAAATTCTAGGTAAAGCTACAAGGAGGCTAGATAGGCCTAGTTTGAAGAAGAGTGATTTTTGCTTAGTTTCTCTAAAAGAGCAAAGTATGTTTATTTTAAAGAGAGTTATAAAGTTGTTTGAGAGCATGTTTATTATTTTTTAAGTGACTTTAAGTTATATTTGTGGTCATTGTGGTAGATTGAGAGAGAAGGCTAATAAGTATATATGGTGGTTATTCCTTGTGTGTAGAGATCTAAAGATGCTAAAAAGGTGTAATTGCTTATAAATCTTAGGGTGAGTCCCTCTCATATGTCTCTTGGTAAGTTATATTATATTTTAGTGTTTTGTGTGTTCTTTCTTCATTGGTTATTGTGTTTGGTTAAAGAAGAGTGTTGGCATGGAGCAAGAGAAAGGTGTCAAGGCAAGAAGAGGTAGGCTCAAGGTTAGGGGGAGTTTTTATCATCTTTATAATATGGTATTTTTTTATTGATGGTATTTTTAGGTCCTCAGGATCAGTTGGTGCCCACTTTGTCATTGTGTCAAAGGGGTAAAAAGTTCCTATTGTGGGAGTTCTTGAAGAGAGAAAAGGTGAGATGTATATATATATATATATGATGTTTTTCAACATTAATAAAAAATTGGAATATTTTTGGATTATTTTCAATGATGTAATGGTGATGTCATGGAGGTGTCCTATTGAGTTTAAGTGTCAATGACAAAGTGTGTAATGTGTTTCTCCTAGTGTGCTTGAAGTTGGCTTGGTTGATCTTCAATACTAGCATGTATAAAGATGTTTAGGAATGACTATTGAGTTTTGAGCATGTGTAATGGGTCCTATAATAAGTTTTATATGGTTTTAAATCTTGTGTGCATAATTATAATTCATCTAGTAGTCCATAGTTTTCATCTAGACATTTTGGGTCCAATGACAAAAAATTTGAGTAGGTAGATTTTTGACATCACCATTTCTAGGTGTGGATGAGTTAGGGGGTTTTTTAATATTTTTATGATCATATTTTTACCTAGTTTTTATGAAATAAATCCTAGGTCATGGACCTAAGCATAGTCAAAGATATGCAAGTGCAAAGTTGGGCTCCTATTTATTTTGACAATGTTTTTCCATACTTAGCCAAATTTGTAAAGTGGCAAGAAGAGCCGACTAAGAAATTTTATAGTGGAATATCTCACATGTGTGGATACTTAAAGATAAGGTGATCATATGGTTTTTTTTTATTTTGCATCCTATTTTATTTGTGCTAAATTTTATATCATGCATTTAAGCATGGTAAAAGTTATACAAGAGCAAAGTTGGCCTCCCAGACAAGTTTTATGCATAGTTGGCTTTGTGATAGAAAATTTTGAGAAGTAATTTTAATGGAATTATATATAAAATAAATGAAGGTTTTAGGATAATTTTTTGACATGGTTTTATTCCTCTATGAAATTTGTTCATATGGTTAAAATGTGAGGTCATGAGATTAATTGAGGCAAAAGATATATCTGTGCAAAGTAGGATTTTCAAGCATATTGCAATTAGTCCCCATACTTTGTCAATTTCTATGATGTTAAAGATATAGACCTAGTGGAGATCCAATAGTTCATGGGATTTCATACTTATAGATCCAATGGTGTGTGTAGATTCAAATGGGTCAATATGATAGTTGTTTAGTATAGATAAAGATCAAGAATCTTATAGAAGATTAAAGGAGTGTGTTGGCTCCAGATGTCAGGTAATAACAAGATGAGGACAAGTGTACACTGTTCAATGAATAATACAAGAAAAAGGATAGGGATATAATGGTGAGTGGGTGTTTTTATATATTGATCAAATGGTGAATGTTGCTTGGTAAAGACCTGGTTGATTTGGAAAGATCGATGGTGTGTATTGAGTCAACATTTTAAGGGTACATGAGATGAGGTCAACTATCAGATGTTTAATGTTTGATCATTATCACCTATACATTAAAGTTATTAAAATATCAATGGTGCATAGTTTATCTTAGTATCAATGACATGATATGTGATCAAAGTGGTTGAATTTTAACTATGACTGTTGACATTTAAATATTTGAATTTAAGAAGGGAAAAACTAGTGTTTAGTTTTTGAATCATAACTTTTGATCCAAGCATACTTTGATAGTGTAGTAAAAATAAAATATGTAAAGGACTCTAAGATTCATTTTTAAATATGTATTTGAATATTTTAAATTATGTGTAGATAAATATATTGATATTCAAAGTTGATTATTATTTCATGTATGTTTTCCAAGTGACCTGAGAAAATTATTCAAGATTGTTTTGATGTTGTTTCAATATCTCTTGATTGATAAGATATTTGGGAGTTTTTTAGACTCTATAAGTATTATCTATGTGTATTATGAAGTTTTTATCAATAATAAATAGTATGAACAAATTCTTATAAGGGGTTTGTGTATTCATTCATAATGACTATGTGTATAGAGAAGTGTTTGAGCAAATTATTCTTAAGTAAAAGGGTATTGTGATGGATATAGACACTTAAGGAGGAAATAAAGCTCATGTGGCTTGGGTTCATGAGTTTTAAAAATATTATTATGTTATTTTTTTACTTAAATAAGTGTCAAAGAGTTGAATAGGTCTCCATAGGACCTAAAAGTGACTTAGGCCTATTTGAAAGTATATTATGCTTAAGTGTGACCTATGTGAGATGCCTTAAGGCTAAAGGAATGTTTTTTGGCCATAAATAAATATTATGATCTTATTAATTTATTATTTATCTTTATATATTGAAAACAAATGTGTTGGTTTCTAGACTTATATGTAAGAGAGACTAGTGCAAGGTGTATATGAGAATTATGGAGTGAAGGAGAGGTAGTGTGCATGTTGGTTGAGTTAATGAGTAGAATATTTTATTAGCTATGTGTGTGACCTATAGGTAATGTTACTTATGTCATAATAGTGTTCTTTAAATTTGAGGATATGTGAATAGGTCTAAGTGTGCATATGATAACAGATTGAGTGAAGAAGGAAATAAATTGTGACATACCTATGTGAGAGGCCTATTTGAGATAGAGAGTGTTTGTGAAAAGGTTATAAAATAGATAACCATCATCATGTGTTGAAGACATCATTTCTAAGGTGGAGGTGTTTAATATAGATTCTAAAGTACTTGGTCTTCCTTAGGGGAAATTACTCCTTGTAAAATAGGTGTTTTACTAAATACCTTTAGGCAAGAGGACATGATCAAAGTTTGCTCATCTAAAGGAGTTTATCAGTCTCTTGTTTGTAATTTACTATAGGATAGTAGACCATTCATTTTTTATGCTTTAGATTGTGTTTTACTCCCCATGAGGGTTTCCCATAGGAACTTTATTGCTATGTGTTTGATCTTGTGTATGTATTGAATGTATGAGCTCTCTTATTAATGTTTTTTTATCAATTTAATAAATGTTGATTGGTTAATATTTTAAAGGATAGTAATTGAAATTAAAATATCTAGGCTCACTAATTTACCCCCCCCCCCACTCTCAATTATTGTACCTCTAATAACTTTGACTCTGTGTGAAACAATATGACCCAATTACTCCACCTCATGGACTCCAAAAGCACATTTTAAAGGTTTCCCATAAATTTGATTTGTTTATATATCTAAAAATACATATTTTATATGCTTTAAATATTCTTCCAAAATTTTATTATAAATCAGTATGTCATCAAAAAATTAACATAAAAATATTTAAAAATGACTAAAAATAATATTAAAAAACTCTGAAATGTATATGATGCATTTATAAGACCAAAAGACATGACCATAAACTCATAATAGCCTTCATGAGCTCTAAAATTTATTTTGAGGATATCCTCATCTTTGATCTAAATTTGATGATACCCAAAATAAATATCTAGTTTGGTAAAATAAAAAATACCATGTAATTCATCTAACAAATCATTAATTACTAAAATAGGGAACTTATATTTTATGATGTATTTATTGAGTTATTTTTAGTTAGGTCACATCCTATAAGGTTCATCCTTATTCCACACCATGACCATTAGGGACAAATAATACCTACCCCCATCACTTCCTATACCATCTTTTCAATTTGACTTTTATAGGAATATGGATATGGGTATGGTTATATGTTTAATGGTGTAGTACTTGGAATCAATATGATGGAATGATCATGTTCTCTACTAGGTGGTAGGATTTTTTTCATAATATTGGGTGGTTATCAAGAATTATTTATAAATTAGTATTTGTAGACACATTTATTGGTTGAACATATATGGAAGACAATCATTTTAAAAATCATGTAGCTCCTTTTTTTAAGAATTTGCATCATTCGATGTGAAATAACAAATTGGGGATACTTTGATTGTAATCCCCATAATTCAAATTTTCTACTTTTAAAATTAAATCACATGAATGGTTCCTATAAATTAATCTATATTGTGCCCAAATTCATGATCCATTATACTCTCAAAACAATGTCAGTCCTACCCATGGTAATAACAAACATAGGAAACGTAAGCAAGTTGGCCCCCATGAAAATCTTAATAATATGGCACTTTTCATAATAGTTGATTATGCCACCATTTTCAATCATGACTTAAAATTTAAGAGATGGAAAATAAAATAGTTTAAATGAGTAGTCAACTTATTGTTGATGAAACTATGTGTACATCTTGAGTCAATCAACATTGTCACATTTTTTTTTTCGAGGAAGCTTACCACCTTAAGAGTTTGAGGAGTACTTATACCTAAAAGTGAATAATAGGATATAGTAGGGTGAGAATATTCAAATTCTTCATCTATCTCTTCTATACCCTCACTTGAGACCTCATCATCTTCTTCATTTTCATTGTCTCTTTTAATGTATAACAAACAAAATTTGCACATTTATGTCCTTTGCTCCACTTTTTGTCACATATAAAACATAACCATTTGGACTACTTCTCTTCAACTTATTAAGGGGTTAATCTTGTAGGTGGTAGAAATGATGATGTTATGAAATTACATTCATGACCATGAGTGAAAACCCTCAATTTGGCCAAATAATTTTCCTCTACCTAGCACATGAATGGTATGGCTTCATAAATGGATACTAGATTAAACATATGAACCTCAAATTGGATGTTATCATTGAGCCTACCCAAGAACATGTCAGTCATGTTCTTCTCATTGATGGCATTCATGCATAAGAATAGATTCTATAATTATTAAATATAATCCTTAATAGTACCTATTTTTCACAACTTTGCTAATGAATTAAAGTAGTTTTATAAAACATTTTTATAATAGTTCATATGTATCTCCTTGATAAACATAGACAAGGTAATATAAGCTCCCTTATTTTTATTTTGATCACACAACCACCTATACCAAATGATTTACTTAGGTTCTAAATAGAGATATGTCCTTATCACTTTTTTCACACAAGGTATCTAATGTAGGTCAAATAAAATTTCTATTTGAATGATCTGACTTGATCCTTACCATAAAACTTATGCACTTACACCTTTTTTAGATAGTGCTTAAAACTAGTATTAGAGTTGGGATTATTCAAATTGGGAGAACATGATTGATGTGGTGGAAGATTATTTTTTGGAAGCTAAGCTAAAATAATGGTCAACTTCTCACTCAAAGTTGACAAGTTATTCTTCAAAAAATCAATTTCCCTTTTAATACATCAAGATAATTCTTCCTCACCATGATTTTTAAATGACTAAATTTATTAAACCACTTCAAAAATTGATCAATCAAAATTTTTAGACTCCATGTCATCATTATGATGAGTTTTTGTAATGTTTTAACCTTTCTTACATCTATAAGTGTTAGGACCATCCATGAACAAACATTAAGAGGGAAGGTTTCAAGCCTAAAAAAAATTACCAATAAATTATTATATTGTAATTCTCTCACCAAGATAAATCCAATGACTAATAATTTACATAAGGGTGTGAAAAAAAATCTAGACTTTTTTTTCAAAAAAAGACTTTGAACAATATTGCAGTGTTGGAAAAGATAAATTCTTCCTGGATCACAAGTTATGTTTTTTAATTCTATATCTCATTTTATTACTACAACACCAAATATAAAAATAACACTGTAGAAACTATCCCAAATCTATGCTATGATACCACTTGTAATAAAATTATTTACATGTTTCATAATAATAGAATAATACATCATAGAATTAAGAGAAAAATAATCATATTCATAATAACAATTGAAAAAAGAGCACAATAATTTATAATTATGACTATGATACTTTGAGGGAGAATCCTATAAAATAATTTAATAAAAGCAAAATTCAAAATATGATGATAAAATACTAACCACTACCTATTATATATACTCTGATTAGCTATAGTTATTTTATAAGCTAACCATACTAAGAACATAAAAAAATTCAATAAGATAATATGAAAGGCATGTAAACCACAACTCGACCACACATATCTCTAGATGCACTTTATGTTAAGGGTGTATCACTCTCACACAATCTACTCACACCTATAGGTCCTAGTACATATAATATAAATCCATCATAAGAGGATACAAATCAAATATAGATAAAGGAAAAGATAAGAAACAAACATGTGAATTTTTGTTATACAATCCATCCCTCTTGACTAAAATATGTAAGTCAATATTACAAGGTATAAATCCATATAGATCATGTTAATAATGTGGAATCCTCACAAGATACCATAACAAATTTAAAAAATAATGGTGCAACAAGATGCTTCACACATAATACTATGTTACTCAAGCACACAATGGTATTTATACCACCTACTAGACATAGGTTAGGAGGTAGGTTGGTATGTATATAAGGATCACTATATTAAAATTATCATCATATCATAAGACATGATACGTATCATTATGAGGCACTACATAAAAAATTTATAAGTATAAAAATGAAGGATTTATATAAATTATGCATGAACAAAAAAAAATACATTCAATCTAAAAAAATTACAAAGTTAAAATTACAATGGGACATTCTCAAAAATTTCCATGACAAGAAGATCTAACTATTATTTAAAATATCAACTATCATTATTATGAGCACCTCGAGATTTATGTAAATAATTTGAACATATTTTATAGCATTACAAATCTATGGTAGATGAGGCATGATAAGCATGATTTACATCATTGTCCTCTCTTTATACAATATCTTATGTACAATATATTACCCATCACATGTAGACCAAAATTAGTTGATACCCCCATATGGTTAATGAATCAAACATCACATTTGACCTTTCATTTTGGGTAGTAGTGGTTGATCGATATGAAGGTAATAGTAGGCACTACCAATGTGTCCCTAATTTTCAATTTGAATACAAATATATTTTTATTTTTTATGATGTATATGATTATATACCAATATCAATAACTTCTCATAGTAATTTTTTAAAATATATTGAAGAAGTGGTAATGATTCAAAATAAACAATTTTGGTAAGAAAATCTACTAGGTAGTCCTTTATCTCCTAAGTGCAAGAACTTATGGGACTATGTATTTAAATTCCAAAAATTCAAAAAAAAATCAAGAAAATACAAATAAATTCAAATAAAGTAAAAATACAAAAATATTTAACATTTACATGTTTACTAGATTTTGCATATATTGTTTAGTTTATGTTATTAGATAAAATATCATTTCCTTTCTATAAACACATATATTTCATGGGTACTTGAGTATGATATAGGCATTCACTAGATCCATGATATATGAACTTATAGAAATATGGGCCTTTCCTCTACCCACATGACACACTACATTGGGGTCATCCACTTATATTGATGATGGCTGATATAAGTTACATTATCTTATGATCACTTTACATTATCATGTTGAGATTATATACTAATACGTACACATGTCTATACTCATGCTTACATATGACAAAGTGTGCTAGATATGTTATGTTATAGGACGTTTTGATAACACATGTATGAAATGACTAGTGTGATATGTTTATGCTAGTTTCTTAAGTTTCACCTATTCATCTTATCATATGGCTTACTTGAGTGTACTTCTTGCCTTATACCTTGTCTCAATTATATAAAATTTGAATGTATTCCTTGTTTATTGCCCGCAATGCCACTAAGTGTTATTTTTTTAGTGTGTAGACATTTTAACATGTCCTCTTACTTGAGTGTGTGGCATTTTAACATACCCCTTATTTTTCATCTGTTTAAACCCACTTTTTCATGACATTGAGTGCTCTTGTGTGTGAACTTGATTATTTTTTGAGATTATTCATGTTGCTTCTATATGTTTCCATGATCCATATCATGCATCTTAGGGCTTATTATGTTTGGATACTATGATCTTCATTGATACATATACTTATACATGACACCATTATATGCTTCTTTACTACATAATTGAGATAGATATAGCATGGTTATCTTATCCTTTTGAGATAAGGTGACTATCACATTACATGCCCTTGACCTCACAATGGGGAGCATATCAGTGGATTCATGTCATGGATACATGAGTCCAAATACACATGGTTAGAAGAATTGGTATAATTTGATATAGTTGCATGATTTAGATATACACTTGAGTTAGAATATTACTTATTTAGCACCAAGTTTCATAGATTTGAGATAAAATTTTCATATTTGTGACAAATATTATATATAGTTTACAAATTAGAAGTTAAAATTTGACAAATACTTTAGATTCAAACATATTAAAGGTGTATATGCCATGAAAATACACCAAAAAGATATTTATTCAGATTATATACACATATATGCACTAATCTTACCAAGATCCACTAATTGAACTTTATATGTCTATAGTAGTTGGATCCATTGAGTAGTGTGATCAAGATTCAACACACTTGATGGCCTTGGCACTACTTCCTTTTTATAGGTTGAGATGGTTAAACCATTTTACATGGGTGAGATTGGATAGATTGTCTAGATTATATATTCACTTGAGTTTTATGATTAAGATTAAGTGATCTCGATGGCCTTGGCATAACTCACTCATGCACCAAATTGAGGGAATGATCACCCTTCAATTATTCTCTTCGCATCTCTAAAGTTAATTTTTGAATCTCTTTCTCTAATGATTTAGCAAAGAATGATCATTACAAAAGCAAACTACGAAGGGAAAACATGGTTACAATGACACATAAGTGTACTCCTTTTCTCTCTTTCTTTCAAATATTTCAATTATTCAATTTTTAGATTATATTCATTAATTACACTATATCATCCTCTTATTTATAGGTAACACATAAACATTAAAATTCAAATAGGTATCAAGTCAAATTAAGGTGTGTTGTACACACTATGATAGGTATTTATTTTATTTATACTAGTAATTTCATTCTTATGAATTACTTGATTAAAGGGGGTGTAAATACTAAATATGGATTATATATGATAAACTAGTCTTTTATACTTAACAAATAAAACTCATGGATCAACCCTTCAGTTCAAAACATTTATGTTATTGAAAGGCTCATTTTTTCTATCTCACTATGCCTAAATACTTATCCTATAGTCTAACCCTAAAATTATGATTACCTAGATCACTTGTATTTCATAGTATAAATAAAACCTAATTAATATCCTACTCCAATAGTTAAAAATCTTTTAAATTTTTCTCTCCTCTCGAACACTACCATACACACTAGGACACTAGCATTGATGTTAATGTCCCATGTCTGATGCTAGTGTCTTAACCTTTAAAAAAATCAAATTTATAAATATTTTGACATCTATGGGTTAGAATATATGTCTTAATTATCCCTCATATTAGATAATTTTAAAATGTGTTTTATAATTCATCATCATCAAGTATAAATCAAGCACACATATATCTTATACCAAGAAAAATTACCTCTCAATCTTGAAAACCTGCCATATTTTTTCATATTTCCACATTATTCATAGGAGTAGTATTATTATAGGTTTGAATCATCCAAAGAGTATCTCTTAAGTATTATTTTTCAATTTAAAAACTAGATCACTATATTCACTCACATATAGTATATTGCATAATTATTCACACACAAGCCCATATAAGGGGAGAACTACATTAGTCTGACCCCCTCTTTAGATTCTTAGTTATGTAGGTAAAGCTCATCAATAGAAGTGACTTTTAGTTCATTTCAAATTCATTTGAGCCTACTAACCCATATTTTTCAAGGTGGTGTGCCCTAATTGGAGGACCTAGGGTTTTGAGTTTCATATTAATATTTAGAACATGTGTGTGATATCCAAACAAAGAATTTTCAAGGTGAAAATGAACCCTAACGAGTTCATGTGGAATTTATATAAAAGTACCT
Organism: Torreya grandis; assembly: GCA_037957365.1. Taxonomy (NCBI): domain Eukaryota; kingdom Viridiplantae; phylum Streptophyta; class Pinopsida; order Cupressales; family Taxaceae; genus Torreya; species Torreya grandis. The sequence goes on along the minus strand of JARHVA010000850.1, from coordinate 625,897 downwards.
ATACTTTATTTTGGATATAAGTGTTAAAACTAGGATAGAATCATTAATACTAGTGTCTCAATTTTGATGATAGTGTCTAGGTTATCATAAAGCTAATTTTCAAAATCTAATGAATCTTTGTAGAGAATCAACCTTTCTTATTCCACACATGTATTAGTTAAATATACTTGTACATTAGTGAATAAGATAATTATTATCTCTTCTTTATGTTTAAGTATTAAAATTACTACTAGGCATGGTACTTTTTATATTTATCATATTTACATAATTCAATAATGTAATAGAATCTTATGAATCTAAGTTATTTAATTGACATGATTTTAGAATAAATTAGTCATTTGTTTGATTAGGCTATTCTCCCCTAACTCTTTATAGAAAATTTAAAACATTAAGAATCCAATCGAGTTGTGGAATTCATGGTAAATTAGGGAATTTCATAATTGAGGCACATGATTATAGATAATAATCTTGAGAAGTATCCAAGGTTAGAAGCTTTTTAATAATATTTTAATTAATCTTTATGGATTATTAGGTTCTTCTATTTGTAATTATATCCTTTAACTTACCCTAAAAAATTATCACTTTTTTAAATCTTCATGTATGTGAAAAATTAAGATAGATCTACAACTTATCTTACTAAGTAAATCCAAGCTTGGACAAGGTAATCAACTAACATTTATTATGATACTTTGTATATAGATAGCATGACAAAATTACATTCACTAAACCTAAGGGATTACTTATTGATTTAATTGTCAATCCTCTCATTTAATCAACTAAGTTAAGTTGATTTCATATCAAATTGGGATCTGTTTCCAATGCTGATCAACAATAAGATATTTAAGATAATGGATAACAGTTGTATGCTTGGGAAGAGTTGTGAATCATTTACTCATAAATATATAATCTACTTGATTTAACTTAAAATTAACATATTGTTTATAAATCAAACACACTTACTGAATGGAAGTAGTTATAAGAGAAACACACTTTTTGAAATTGAAAATTTTTATAAGATAAACACACTTGTTAGAAATGAAATTATTTTTGAAATAAACACACAACTAATCCAAGTTGCTAAAATTGAAATTTGTTTTAAAGATAAATGATTTGAAATTCAAAGTGTTGTAAGTAAAATTGATTAAAACACATATGCATAAACACACAAACTTGCAAACTAAAATATATAACATAATATTTTACATAAAATAATGAATGAAAAAACTTTAAGATACACAAAAATATGAAATAAACATATAAATATCAAAATATATTTTATTTCCTTTATTGAGGGGTCCCTTGTTCTCCTTTAAAATAGGATTATAACAGCACTTATCTTTGTATAAATTTCATAAAATCAATTTTTTATTACTTTTAGAAATGCTTATATTCTGAAAATCAAAATTTTTATGTTTATTATTTAATTATCCATATTTTATACTACTTTCTACCAACACTCTAATAACTTACTATAAATGAGAAGGTTTTATTTATAATAAAACTTTTACAACAACTTTTTACTTGAGAGTAACAACCTAAAACTTTAGTTAAGAATTGATTTCCTAATATTAACAACATAAAAAATTAATTTAGAATTTATTTCTTATTCTTAATAACATAAAAAATCAATTTTGAAAATGATTTTTATTCTAGGCTAACTAACCAGTTTAGTTCATACATTATTTGGAGAATGTCAATAATCTTTATTATTCAAGGATAAAATAGTGGGAAGTGCTAGATTAAAAAATCCACCATCTTTTCAAAGAGAATATGGGTAATTTTTTAATTTATAATAACTTATAATTTTTTTAGAGATAATAAATCATAATCTTAACCAATTTGATTTCCTCCATCAACTTAATGTTTGAGATATGCATAGTAGTTGAAATATTATAAATATATTGCCTTATTTAGAAATATTTATTTTTAAAAATATTATAAATATATTTCATATAAATACTTTATATAAATAGGTAGCAATAATCTCAAGAACTTTTTAATTTAATGTTTCCATAGTTGCATACCTTTCTAGTTGTTGATATCTATTTTTGAAATTTTCTATTTATAGAATTTATATATATAGAAAGACTATAAAACTTACTCCAAAACATTCTCTCATTATTTATTTAGTCTTATAAAAAAAATTAATTTTCAGATTCTTCAAATAAAATTTTATGCATCTTCAAAGTTAATATTATGCATCTTTGGAGCTAGGACTAGTGATCTCTAGAGCTAAGATGCAAATCTCTGGAGCTAGGATGGAAATCTCTAGAGCTAGCCAAAATGTTCATAACTTTTATATATAGATTTAGATCAAGATGATTATTTTTTTGAACTTATTTAATTTTTTTAGATAAATTAAAATATATAATTATAATTATATTTAGAGATGTTTTTTATGATTACTTTTACTATTTTATAGAACCTATCTATTTTGTTCTTACACCTTCACATGCTAAAATAACAAACAAACCAACAAAAAAACACAAGGCCTATTTTTAGTTGATATAAATTTGTTTGTATGCCTTATATTATATTTCATCAATAATTCATCTATCTCAAAATCAATTTAATAAATTTGTATATGATTTATATGAGACCCTAAAGCTACTGATGATTTTTGAAGCTACATGAAGGTTATTCTTAATTTGGTATTTTAGCACTTCAAACTTTGTTATATATGTATTGATGTCTCATTTAAATCTGCATAAACAACTTTTGGTATATATTCTTCATTAAAAAAATTATAAAATAGTAATAAGGTAGACTATAATGACTTCTAAAGAATAGACTAGATATATATCTCAATTTTCATTCAAAATAAGTATAAGTTCTTAAAACTACATCTAACTCCACTTTAAAAAATTATGAAGAGAAAATGATATTATTTACTAATATAATGAGATATTTTATGTTCTCATCATCTTTTCAACACTTAAAATCATGCATATCCTCATGCATGCTATTATTTTCCCTGTATATTTAACTTTTTTAAATCATTTATTATAGTGATGTTCTTTGTAGAAATCAGTCTACATATTCAATCCAAAAGCAACATTTTCAAAATTTAAAATATTCCAAGACTTATTCTCTTATTCTATCCTATGATGATATTTTTGAGTGGATATTTACACATTATTTTGAATCACTCTTTTTATGTTCTCTAATTGTTTGCTTTGTTAAAAGATATTTTTTGTTGGAAAGATTGGTTCCCTTTTTTAAATGAATTAACTAATTCATCTCATTTCTTATTTAAAACCATATAATATGAACTTAATCATAATGAACAGTATTTTGAATTCAATGATTCATTTATTAAGTATTTGAAAAGAGCCTTTTGAAATTAGCAATGTATTCATTAAATGTTGAGAAGTGCCACCATTTACTGGTTTTCAACTCTTTCATTCTCTTCTCTCCCATACTTGGACATATACATGTCTTCATTGATGTATATCTATATCAAGGATATAATGAGAATAGTAGCATAATATTTTCAATTTATTATGTAAGTCCTGTAAGACCTTGTGGCTTAATTCAATTTTGTTGGAATGTTTATATGACTAACACCTTTAACATGCAAGCAAACCCTCTTATAGGGATAGCATTAGCTTAGTATTGACACAATATATCTAAAATTTATTCTTTTTATTATGATTTAAATTGATTTAATCTTTCTAATTATTTCCCAAACTTAAATAAATAGATGAATATTTATAATGAAAAGTATTATAAGGTGATTCATTTTAAAAACTTCAAAAAAGGAGGGTAGAACAGAAAAGAAGGTTTGCCTTGTAAAAACAAAGACCAATATATTTCCTTTAGTTTTTTTATGATAATAGCTCAAATAAAACTAACATTCATGATGTTCTAGTGTTGAACTCAAAATACCATAAATGTAGTGGGGATTCTAGGGTAAATAAAATGCATAGATCTAAAAAGTATGATTTAAAATAGTTACCTATAATAAATTTCTTTAAATGCATTTATTTATAGATTAGAAGGAAACAAAGCATACAAAGACAAATTTTATTAACATAATAGAGAGCACAAACTAAGAGAATGTATTTAAAATATTATTATTGGATTTAATCATTAGAGAAATGAAATCCTCTATCATTTACAAAACTTAAGAAACAAGAAAATATAAAAGCAATAAAATAGTGAACAAATTGATGGAATTTATCTTTCTACTTGCTTCAATTTCACAAAATTATATTTTGAAGTACAAATTAAGTGGACAACCTCTATATATAAGCCTCTTTTATGCCTAAGATCGTTACATTGATTACCAAAAAACTAGATATATGACATCTATCAAGGGATAGAAATCCCTCATGTTTTATAAAATTAAAAAATATTTCTTATTTAAAAAAGGGAATCTTTTACAATATACTAAGTAAAATTAGAACATGACACTCATCAAAGAAAATAATCTTGAAAAATGGTTATCTTGTTCCTGAGGTGCTAGGCTAGGATCTTGTTGATTTTAATGGTGATGAAAATCCCAATGTAGTTGAAGAAGAAGAAATTCTAAGAGGCACTGAAGAGGAAGAAACTCCTGAGGTGACCATATGAGGTTTGATACTTGCCTACTTCTCAACTTCTATTTGTTCTCTCATACCTCAGATCATTTATTATACTCATTGTCAATTAATTTTAAATATATAATAGGCTCTTTTAGTAATATGATGGTTAGATTTATCATTGCATCATGTCTAGCTAAGAGGGGGATTATAGCCTCATTAATCTCCACGTGCATTTCTATTTTTTTATTAGTAGATATTACCAAGTCTACCATCTCTTGCCCAAAGGTCACTCCTCTATCCATAGCCTATTTCCTAAAATTGATGATGAAAATTTTTAGTTGGGTTATGAAAGCATCCTTATTGATGATGGAACCATCCGTGTTAGCAATGTGTGTGATTTTGGATTATTTGAGTAGAGTTAAGACTTTATCACCTATTTGGGTGAGGGATTATCCCAAAGATCTCATCTCATCAATCCATGGTTCAAGGCCTTTCTTTTTTCAATTATATAAGACTGAGCAATACTCAAATCCTTCAAGGGGATAAATATTAAATCTTCAAATTTCTTCATTCTAATCAAATTGACCAATTTGATTACCTTGTTATCATATATCCCGTAAGTACTCTCTATATTAAGAATCATGTTATAGATTTCATCTCATTTCACTTTTCACTTAGCCAAAGTATTTAGTGTATCAAACATGACCTCAACTTCTCATTCCACCTTTGTGATAGTATTCTCTAGAAATGTGGTTTTATGTTTTTGTTCTAGCTCAGTTGTTATCTATTGCATTATTTTTACCAACTATGTGGCTACATCACCATATGCATTTAGAACTAATAGGGGGTCCTCTTCATATTGTTACTTATGGCTAAGCTTATCTATTTTCTTCTTGGTCAATTTAAATAGGGTTTATTTAGAATCATATACAATTATCTAATTTGGATGAGTTACCTTCCTTTTTATCAGCCTCTTCATTACCCCAGACTTCTTGTCAAATTTTAGTGACACTTGTGGAGGGTCCACTATGACCAAATCCTACCTTTCTATTATGACCAACTACATTTCTTTTATCTAGGATTTATCTAAAATGTTTACTTGAGGCTAAGTGGATGGAGGCAATTGATGAGATGGTATTAGTTCCTAGAAGGTAGATGTTTGGGAGGTATTTATAAAGGTGACTAAGATAAAGGTAGTACTAGGGGATGAATCGTAAGTGTTACTTTAGAGCATGATGAGGAACTAGTGCTAGTAGGAACACTTATTGGGAATAAATGAACCTTAGGGATGGAAATAATGGGCCTTTTTTTGGAAATTGAGGACCTGGCCTAGGCATGGGCCATGAAAAGATAGGGGTAGATTGGCCATCAGAGAGATTTTTGAGGTGGATGAAACAACAAATGAGATGATGGTGGGTAAGGTAATAGTAAAGAGCCTAATCATGGGTCTAATGAGGGCCCTGTAGGGCATTAGGTTCATGTGGTCTAGTGTTAGGGGTTCACAAAATATACCCAAGGGATAGCTACTTGAAAACATGGGAGGTAAATAAACACACTCTTGATTAGTATTACCTGGTTCTTCCTTGATAAGTAGGGGAGGTATTTTTGGTGTTGTAGTAGGTGGTGTTATCATCTCTATTGAAGATGAATGAGGCACCACGAAAGGTTATACCTATACTAGGGTGACATTTTAGACATGGGATAGGGTGATAGATGTGGCTCCAAAAATAAAAACCTACTAAGTATGTTTCCTAATCTCATCTTTTCTCTTCCCCAAGGTGGTAAATAATTCTTACAATATCCTTTGGCTAAGTTGAGGTTCAGTTGGTCTTTCCTCTTTAGCATCAGTACCTTATCTTATTGATGTGTATGCTCTTGCTTGAGCACCTTTAGGTTTGAAAAATTCATAAAAACATGTATCCTTCAATCTTCCCTTAACAAGAATAATGTTAGTGTCCTTTAATCTCTACTTCACCTCTTAATTATTGGTGGCATTAATTTAGAATCTATCTTCATCTTTTGGCTCATGGTGGTAGGTGATGCTTAAAGATGACCTATGCTTGGTGTAATGTTTAAATATTCTATGTTTAAGGTCCCATTACTTATTTTTATCTCTTTCTAAATTAAAAGTGGGCCTTTTCTTGGTATCAATAATTACATATTTCAAATTCTCTATCTTAAATTAGCCAATGTTAGATAGTTGAGGATGAACCAATCCTCTCTTCTTATTCTTTCACAAACTATCCATCCTTGTGAGTAATTTAAAATTAATTTCTTTTTTAGCTAGCTTGGTTGACACTGTAATGGGAAACTTGAGGGGGGTTATCTTGATTTCAACTATCCTCACCATAGTGCAATCTAGGTAGTACCAATAGGCTCCTAAGATGCTTAGTGTTACTTGAATGTCATCTGATAGTTAGGGCATGGGCCTTTAATGCATTTCCCTATATATATATATATATATATATATATATATATATATATATATATATATATATATATATATATAATATAAGTTTTTAGCTTTGAGAAGGTATGGCGCCCAACCCATTTTAGTTTAGGGTCCCAATTGGTGAACTAAGAGAACTTATAAGTGTTGCAGATGGCATCCAATAGGTAGGGAATCATATAAAAATGATTCCCCTAGTTGGCCATGACTTTTTTGAGTCTTTCCATCATCTATTATCATAGACAGAAGTGGAACCCATTTCTCATCTACATGACCTATGTCTTCGGCCCCATGTAATCGATTCATCATGGCCATCCCCATTCTTACTCATTTTATAAATTAGGTGATGGCAATATAGATGATTTTTATTTTTCATACAAATTTTCCCTTGTTCTCATCCCAGTCTCTCAAAATTTCCTTGATATCATGTGTTTAGAGCCACCAAGTCAGTTTCCTAATTATATAAAATCTCTAGTTTGGATAAATCATAGTAAGCCTAAAAGTCTATCCTAGCTATGAAAGAAGTGTCTTGACCTAAATTAAATTATTTAATCATATTACTAATTTACCTATACTTAAGAAACATATGGTAGACTAAGTCTGCACATGGAATATTGGAGTTCATATTGAACTCAAAAAACATAGGACCTCTCCTACAACACCATTATCATAGCCAAATAATCATGTAGACATTATGAGACACACAATAATAATTATACACAAACATTCTCCATTATTCCTTAAATAATAATACAAATCCATATATTTATCTTTCCACTAGTCTGATAGGAGAAGAATAGGGAGTTCTAGTAAATAGGAAATATGAGTTGGTTTCATGCAATGACAATTTATTGTATGAAACCAAGATTAGTTGATAGGAAATATTTTCATGAATAAAATAGTGATGAAAATATTCAACATATATCATTTAAATAATGAAATCCTTAATTAAGCTTAACACTTACTCCAACACCCTCCCTTAAGTACAAAATAGGGAGTGTCAAAAAAAAGGTAAAGAGACTGAATGGGTCTAAGTAATAAAGCATGATCAAGTACCCATGTAAAAATCATAGTGAAATAAAAAATGTCCCTATGGTAACCAATCCATCTTATTAGAATACATGGATTTTGAGTCACTATAACTACCAAGTCAAATAAGAACTAGTACTCTATACGAGGCTCACTTTATAAAAAAGCATTGATCACAAAACTACGAAAAAAGAGTTACCAAAGATGAAAGGTATCACCGTAAGGTACCCAAAAACTAGTAGAACCATAATGAGAGTGAAGAAGAGAACATATGCTTCAAGGCATCCCAATAATCACAACTCAAAAATATCAATACAAACTTATAGTAGTTAAAATTGATGGAAGAAGCCCATTGAATAAAATATGTACTCAATCAACTACCTCCAAAATAAAATGTGATGTACTAAAAATGAGCATAACACCTGAAGTAGTATGTCAACACACCCCCCAGGTGTAGTGACTCAAAAAACCATATGAATGAGTGGGCCAATCCCACTATGAAAACACCAAAATGATGACACTATGCTACACCAAACTAGCTACACTCCAAAAGGAGAAAAAGATCCACCAAAACATCTGAATGAGACTGCCAAAAATTAGATATAGATATGAAATATCTCAAGAATGATGTCCCTAGTGATGATGGGATATTCATGCAACTAGATATGAAAGTGCTCAATCATGGAACACAAACATGAAGAAAAAATATCCATAAATCTTAGTGTGACTTAAAACAAAAGTCCCATCCTACAACAATATCACCAAGTGATGAAATAAAATCCATAATGTAATCAATCTATGTAATAACTCGTCTATGTAAAGAGAGATGTATGCTCAAAAATAACACATTTGCCTTATCAAATATCTCAAATAATAAGGATCATCAATAGTTAGGAGGAGCAATGTGTGATCAAAGAAGTTGAATAGTGGAGGAATGATGTTTGTAGTGTCCTTACCAATAATACTTCTTATGCCACCAATAATGATGATCAATCTACCCCAAATCAATATGAATGGTGGATGAATATGCCTTCATATGTGTGTGTGAAAAGTCCATGGTAGAATAATGTGAGATAACATCCAAAGAAGTGTAGGTAGATCATGTCTGACCACTATAATCTCAAGTTTCTTATGTTTGAGTGAAGGTGTAGTAGAGCTCATATGAATCTTAGTATCCTCATGAAGAGTGGATCAAACAAAAGATGGAGCTCTATCAACATATCATAATGAAGATGAATCACCTACATCATAACCAAGGCCATGTTGATAAATCCACATAATAGGCAAAATAGGGCATGTAATGCCCTATAAACACTCCCTAATGCCTACAATTCTAGTAGTGTGACCCATGAAATAAATCATGTAAGAACCAAAGCTAGTTGTATGCTTCTCAAAATAAGCAAGCACATATGCAAGTGGAACTAGAGTGGGATGTGTAAAGTATGCATCAATAGTAGGTGCAAAAGTATCACCTATAATAATAAGAGCAACATAAATAATGGGTTGCTTATAATCTAGTAGATCACACTATAAAAGTGCATCAAGTGGATGCATACCAGATTTAGTACATGATGGAGTATTAGATTGATGTTGTGAACTAACTAGTTTCTTTTATCTAGAATAAATGAGTGCATCCTTTCTATGAATCAAGGATCATGGAAGAGTATTCTACATCATGAGTTTTTTATTTTATTCCTAAAGTTCTAGGAAAGAGGCCATATGATCAATGGATTGCTTAGGAATTGGTAGGTTACTATCAAGAGTCATAACAAAATCAAAATTTGGAGCAACAACCACTCTATCATAATTTGCATTAGTATGTGGAAGTGTAGATACCTCATCTAAGTGACCACCTATATTCAAATCTACATCATGAGTAGTAGTAAGAGGTGGTATAAGTGTCTCATCCTCAAAAATTATGTCCTCACCAATAATATAAAGAGGACAAGAACTAATAGGAGAAGATGAAGATGCCAAAGAGTCCTTATGCAAATCACCATCAAGAATCACACCTGCACAAATGGGAGAATATAGTTGAGAAATAGATAAATCCTCACTCTAAGAGGAAGGATAAGGAGGAACATGTGGAGATGAAGTGACCTCATCAAATAATGTAGAAATAATATCCTAGGATTCCTTAGGTGATGTGGCATACTCAATATGAGGCTTCATACAATCTAAAACATGGAGGTAAATGAACAAAAGTGCCTCCTTTTTCATGGATGCAAGACATAAAATAGCATCCTCATCTATGAAAATGGGAAAATTACCAAGAAAAACTTTCCACAATCCTACAGGGAAGTACTTTGGGTTAGATGTTACCTTATGCAAGCCTACAGATTTGAGTGCCAAAATGTCTAATATATACTCTACCTCATTTTAACCTTCTTCATCATCATTATATCAATCCAAATTCTTTTATACATGGTAGAACAAGTTATAATAGTGTTTATTTTTGGTGTCCAATGTAATAGATTTGAAAGTGGTGTCTCAAAATATGATATTGGTTCCATAAGAGTAAAGGAATGGGACTTGTTCTTGATTTATAACTCTAGATGTTTTAGATTTGGCCATGGTTTCAATTTATATGACTAACAAGCTTACATATTACTTTAATGGTGGAGGAATGCATAAAATTCCTTATAAAATGTAAATAATGCTTTGGAATTCTTAGCACAGAACAACTAAAGATGAACCTAATGTTTTGATATGATAAGCTTTAAACTCTAAATTTAGAATTTAAATAGAATGATATGAGTTATAAATGGTAAGTAACTTAATTTACCTTGATTTAAATTTGGGTTGGCTTTTCAATTTTATTCTAATGACTTAAAAAATTTATTTTAAGGAATCAACCAATCACTACCTTCACTTTATCCACATGTCATATTATCATAGGGTTGACTTTTTAGTGAAATGACTTGGCTTTGTGTCCACCGAAACAATCCCTATTAGCATTTAATTTTCACCTACAATAGATACTTCATTGATAGCTGTGTGCCACCTCAGTGTTGTACATGACATGTACTTAACACTTGGCACCTTTTTGGGCACTTTATCCTTTTATTTTTAATGTTAAACCACCCAAGTGGATTTTATGACACTCTACCAAGTGTTATCTTTTGATTGGATCACTCATCTCTAGTAGTTGTGTGGTTCAACCCCTTTAATCCTTTGGCTGATGTGGCTTTAAAACCTCTACTAGTCTGCCAAGGGGAATTCTCTCATTGGCTTGTTATATCACATGACTTCATTATATGAAAATTTTAATGAGCACAAATGCCATGAACAAGTGCCAAATGGCATTCTTTAATTGGGACACGGGGACCTTATGGAAAAATTTGGGTCATCCACCCAATGAATTTAGATATCCTAGTTTAGAATATAATTATCAAGTACTCATTCCTTGATATATGTAATAAATATTATAATTTATTATCCATAACTAATAAATTTCCACTTTATGGATTAAAACCTAAAAATTTGAAAACCATTCATACTATATGTGTGCTTTAAATTAATTTACCAATATGCCTTTAGGTTTTATAATCAACAGCTTCAAGCTTCATGGAATTGGATATAGGTCCTATGTAATAAATTTTAAATATATATAATTATGCTCAAATTTTAAGTATATGGCTTGAGAATTGATCTTCTACCAGCTAGGCATATATAGCCTGGACAAATATACCTTTAGCTCCACTCTAGGCCTTGTTCCACTACCATCCAAGCATCCATATCCCCAATAGAGGTTGCCCAAATCACCTTCAAATGAATGAAACTTATAGTGTCAAGTCTATTTGAACTTGATACATATTTTTTTTATTTTTTTGAAAACCTTTGGAATTTTGGAACTAGTTTATTAACCAAGTTTTAAGGGATTTTAAAACTTTTTCTCGGGAAACATTCACTTTCAGTGACTAGCTTCTGCCCAGACAATCTTATGATGTGAGATTAAGTGCCTAGTATGTATGGGCCTTCAAAATTTTAAGACCTTCATTCATCCAAATGTATGATTGTTAGAGCTATATTTTAATCATAATAAAGTATAGACCCCATGAAATGGAAACTTCAAGATTAGATTCTTAGAACTTTCTAAACTAATACATAGTGTAGTCTCTCACTTTGGACAACCAGTTATTGATATGTACATAGAGTTTAACACTTCAACTCTTTAGATTTGAGAACTTGGGGTAAATTTAAGAGAAACTCATGACCTTGCCTAGGAAGCTTATTTTTAAGCTACAACACACCACATAGTGACCAATCTAAGGAAAGGAATGAATTAAAAGCAAATACATGATGAGAAAGCAAATAAAAAATGAAACTAACCTACCCCTACCTATTACTACACTAAACCAATTGACATTACTTTGGTGGGGGTGCAAGGGAAACTGAGAAGTAGTGCTTCAAGTATTTTTCATTCTATAATAGAGCTAAGTCATTTCCTTATAAGTCTTTCAATCTAAATACATAATCACCTAATGTCTCTATAATTTGATATGTCTCAATCCAAAGGGGAATTAATTTATCATGCTAGCCTTTTTTCTCATGGGCTTTGTTCCACGGTAAGACCAAGTAAAAGATTAAGAAAGTTTTAATTTTATCCCTTTATCAAACCACCTTTTGATTATGTCTTGGTGTTTTTCTGAAATTATTGAGGGCTTCATCTTTGGCATCTTCCATCTAGATGATATTTAATATTATTGATTGAATTATTTCATCATCGTCCATATATTCAGCCATGAAATCATAAGTGGGTAGTCATAATGTGATGATAAATATTGGTTACTACCCATACACTCATAATAATGGAGATGACTTCAAGGCTTGTTTATATCTGGTGTGATCTACCTAAAGATCATATTTCAATAATTATTACCATTCCCTTAGATTTTTATCTACTAATTTATTTATTGCATTCATCATGTTCTTATTTGTTGATTCAACAACACTATTCCCTTGTGGATAATGATTTGAAGAAAACTGGATAACAAACTTGTTATCATAGTCCCACTCTGTGAATTCTATAGATTGGAAAGCTAGACCATTATCACATACTAAAGACAATGGGTCCCAAATTTGGTTGTAATATATTCCTCCAAGAATTTTATGACATTAATTACCTTATAGTCTTTAGTGGTAATTACTTTAGTCTACCTAATATAATAGTCAATGGCTATCAGCACAAATTTGTGGCTTATTAAAAAGTTAGGATTAATGACTTTAACAAAGTCCAATTCCCATTGGGAAAATGACCTAGTTTCAATCATTGATTTTAAAGGCATGATTTCCCTTATTTATCTATTGTAAAACACTTGACAATTGTGACATGCTCAAACATGAGCACGTGCATCTTTGAATATTATAGGCTAGTAATAGACTACTGAGTATTTTTTGGGCATTGATTATGTTCAAACAGTGTTTACTTCCCAATTTTTCATGTAAGTTATTGAGTATGTCTATAATTTCCTTTCTAAAGGTGCATCTCAAGTGCACCCCTTCATAGCTTTTATATAGAGCACTCTTTTTCTTATAATGAAGTGTGAACCTTTGAGCCTAAATTATCTACTTTGTTCTCTTTTTAAATTCGGGGGCAAAGTGCCTTTCAATAGGTTATAAACAATGACCTTGTAACAATCCTCACTTAAGACTTGGTTTGCTTTCACATACAAAACATCAATCTGAGGATCAATCTTAGTAATTAATTGAATTAAACCTTGGCCCCATACCATCTTGGTTAACTTAACCTTTATGTTTTATTCCTAGAGATTGGTCATCTAGTTCCCTCGTCTTTCCCCTAACTCATTATGTCTAAGCATAAGCTTCACAATAGGGTTAGGTATAATGGCATAAGTCTTATTTCTAAGGATGTAGTGTCTAAAATTTTTTATAGATTTCACCAAGGCATATGCTAGTTTTTCTAAGAGTAGATATCTCAATTTAGCATCTTTCAAGTTTGTACTTATAAAGGTGATCAAGTGTTCTTTGTCATATATTTTTTGCATGAAAATAGTAAAAATTATGTGATCAAAAGAAAAAGAATAAAGGTAAAAATATTTATCAAAATCTAAGATAATTAACATGGGTTCCTATACTATGTCTTCCTTGATGTCTTGGAGATATTTAATATCCTCGAGCATCCAATCATTCTTCATATCATTTTTCAACATGGCATTTAGGGGTCTAACAATTTTAATGAATCCTTAAATGAATTTGCATATAAATTTAATTTTTCCAAAAATGATTTTAAATTTATTATTATTAGGAAAATCAACCTTAAAGATAGAATTAATTCTATCAAAGTCAATAGCCATATTGTCCTTCATGATTACGTGTCCCAAGAGCTTACCTTCAATCACAAAAAATATACATTTTTGGGGGTTTAGAGAGATACTAAAGGTTTTACATTTCTCCATAACTTGAAATTCTTTATTCTTAGATAAAATGATTAAGTCATCCATATAAATGATAATGCACTTACCAATTAGTCCTTATAATGCATGATCCATGGCATGTTGAAAGGTATCCTTAGAATTTATGAGTCTAAAAGGCATCCTCCTATATGTGAACATTCCCCACTTGGTCATGAAGGTAGTCTTCATTCTATATTTTTTGTTGACTATCACTTGGTTGTATCTATAAAAAGCATCTAAGAAAGACATAATTTTAAGTTGCTAACCATTTGAATTACCTCATCCAAATAGGGAAATGGGTATTTATCCTTTTTTAAAGATCGATTGAGATTTTATGATTCCACACAAAGTCTAATTTCACCATTTTTATTCTTAAATAAGACTAGGTTGGCCACCCATACGGAGTGTCTAATTGGGAAGACAGTTCTTGGATCCAGTAACTTCTTCACTTCTTTATAAATGAGAGGCTCCAAAATGGGGTTTATAGTCTTTGCCTTTACTTGAAAGGTTTACATGCTTCCTTCAAAGGGATGGTGTGAGTGATGACCTAGGTGTCAAAGACTTTGAGATCTTTATAAGACCATGCAAAGATGTCCTTAAATTTGGATAATATTTTACTAACTTTGATCAACTCTTCCTTGGTATAAACCAGCCTGCCGTTGATGTTCTAGGGATTGATCAATGAACCTAGATTAATTTTCTTGTAATCTTTGCCACTTACTTTGGGCACCTTGGTATCACTTGTTGACTTATCTTGATCGAATATCCTTTCTAGAAAAACCATACCCTTAGGAATTATATTCTTCTCAAGTTGGATTATGCCATCATCATCATATTTGACCTCTTTTATAGACTCTTCTTCCTATTTATCAATTATGTGTGACTCAAAAACTCCAAAACTAGTCATAAAATTGATGATTTGTTTATAATAATAAAACACCTAAAAGTGATTGACATTATCTAGAAAAAAATGGTATGATATCATTTTTATTGTTAGTTTTTACAATTTAAGAGTCTCAGGTAGGGCTAGATTTACTACTATAGAAGCCAATAAGTCTACCAACTAATTTTGATCCCTAGGTATAGAGGTGATGTTAAAAAATTCAAAACTCTCAATCAAATCCTAGACTCTAAACTTATACTTCTTCAAATAAGAAAGCTTGCATTGATACTGACTATGTACCTACTTAATGACTAATTTCAAATCACCATGGACTAATAGTTTCTTTACCTTATGCTTGATGGCAAATTAAAGTCTTAGGATCAAGGCCTCATACTCTACAAGATTATTAGTGCATGGAAATTGAAGTCTATAAGATGTCAAATATTATTGACCAATTGTATTTTTTAATACAATACCTACCCCTGATCCTTGATTAGCTCTTACACCATCAAAGTACATTTTCCATAATCTTTCATCCTTTTCCACTAGGTTGCTTTCATTTGAATTAGTAATATCAAGAGCATATACACCTAAATCAGTGGATTAGAAATTTTTGGCATTATATTCTATTATCATGAAATTCATTCTTGAATCCTACTCAATTTGGATTTGTTTGGGCACATCCCTCTAAGGTAGCCACATGTATGTGTAATTTATTGACATGTATCTATTCAGGGATTTTGTCTCATCTCTACTCAATAATATCCCATATGCTTCTGGGATTTCTATGACTTAAATTTCAATGAACTATTGAATCTAGAGTTTATGAACTAGATGCATATGAATGTTCAGTAGTACTCCTACCACTTTGACCTTTGACTTTTATAATTAGACAACAACTCTATCAAACTTGATTAGACTTAGTCCCAAATTTTCAACAATACTTGTGGGCATTAAGTTAGTAGATGCCCCAGAATCAAGTAAATAATTATGCACATTCTTTCCAAAAATTATAATAGTCCATAGAAATGGAGGGACCTCAGCCTTACTTTTATACATTAACATATTTGCATTCATAGATTTGGCTTTACCTATGTCTAATTTCTTAGTTAATGATTTCAGTAGAAAATCACATTGTTCCATGATTTGAACAAGGACATGCAAGGTGATATTGGCTTTAATATTCTTCATATCTTCCATAATGTTATATCCATCTTTGGATCTAGTTTTATATGACTCTACAGTTAGTTGAGTCTCCTTTCCCTTGGAGGGAGGAGGATCGTTATTGGTTTTATTATCTAGGGGAGTGTCAACTTTGTTAGGTGGTGTGGAAGTTGTCATATGTTCCTTATGATATATATTCCTTAAGGCATAATGTATCTTTTGTAATTTTTAAATATCATGGATCTTGTCCATATTTATTTTAGTCTCATTCTTTTCTTGATCTAGAAAATCATAAGTTTCAACCATAAGGGTCATTACAGTAGCTTTGGACCCATTATTTGGTGTTCTTGTATTTATGGAATTGTTAGTATTAATTTGATTATTCAGGATAACATCATAACTTTCCATCTCACATTGGAACATTTCAAAGGCATGAAAAAATTATATACAGTGTAGCTCCCTATATCAATCCATATTATGGACCCTACACCAATTGGGCAAGGCTAATTTGTAGATATTTATTTCAAGCATCTTATTGGTTGGGGACTCATTGTTGGTATTATTGTTATATCATTTAAAATGTCTATTGTAATTTTGAAACATGTAATTTATATTATAACTTTCCCCTTTGTTTCTCATCTACCTTTGAAAATTCATAAAGTCACTACTTAGCTTTTGGAATCATTCTCTGAGTTGGTTCTAGATATCCTTTTCAGGAGTCAAGCTTGGTGTTTTGGACTGGGTTCTAGACAACATTTTGGGTATTAGAGTTATTAACAGGGACCAAATCTTGACTATTATTTTGGGGATGAGCCCTAGAATTAGATTGATTGAAAACTCCTAGTTGTTGACTAGGAGTTTCATAGATTAATTATAATTGATTGAGGCTATGTATTTGATTTAATGCATGCACATTCTAACTTATGCTTGGAACTAGATTTAAAGCAGGCAAAATTAGGTTGATGTTTGGGATAGTAAAGGAAGGATGCCCTTGTAAGTGCATTTCTTCATCAATACATATGACCTCTACATATATGAGTGGTAGTGTATCAACATTCTTGACCCTACACATAAAGACAATAATCATTGGATATATGGAATTTTTATAAATTATAAGTGTCAAGTCATCTATAGACTGATAGGGAGTTATGCTAAGGTTATACATCTTCTAGAATTTATCATTAGAAGTTCTTATGAACTCACTCAGGTCTTGCTTTAGGATAGTTAATTTTTTGTTAAATAATCCTAGGGCTAATGACCCTTCTAAATTGTACAATTAAGGTATCATTAAATTGGTTCCACCCTATAATGGAATCCTCTGGTAAATTTAAGAACCAGTGGTAGGATGCTTCCCTGAAGGTAGATGGGAAGAGTATGTAGGCTACATATTCATAGACAATGTTCAAAAACCTTGAATCTAACTTAAATGACTTGATATGTTCTTCAACAGTTATGCCTCTAGATGGGTTGAAGTGGGGAAGGTATTTTTTAGGGTTCCTAGGAAAATCATGCATAGATTGGAGCCCATTCACAAAGGATCTTACTAACCATGCCATGACTAGATAAACATAAAATAGAGGAGGTGCATGCTAATTTACTAAAGAGGTGGGGTGAGATTTAGACTTCCTACATCTTCCTTTATCAACTCTAGATTTATGATGGGTTCTAAGGATCCAAGGGGAACTCTATTTTTAGAGAGAGATCTAGTCCATATATTAGGTAACTCCAAGATTCTTATGTAAATTATCTATGTTATAAATCCAAAATATAGCAAAGGTTCATCTAATAATTCTAAAAGATAAAGATTAGATAAATTAACTTAAAATAACCCCATAGAAAAATCCATAATTAATCAAAGTGGTCTTATTTTAACTTCATCAATTTGGATCATTCAAAGCTTTGAAGCCTGTACAAACTTTTGTCAGAGACTTGGTCTAACCTTTAAGGATCAACATTAGACAAGATATTTCAAGTAAACTTTGGTGTATTAGCATATCAAAACATTTTCAAAGAAAAGTGTTGTAAAGAATATCTTAATGTTATGTGAACTACTCAATTTAGATCTCTAAAGCCTTGGCTAAATGATCTTTCACAAATAATCAACTAGATATTGATCTTTACACATATTTACCATAGATCTATAGTTCTTATTTCAAATTATGTGGACCTTTGCAAATATAGATGATCTAATATATTCAAATAATTCAATGATGTGCCTATTTTGATGTTTTTTAGATGAAATTTAAATGGAATTAGAGGTGAAATGCCAAAATATCTTCAAGCCTAAGCCATTATTTCAAGGATCTTTTGGAATAAATACATTTTCATAGAGATATTTTGAAGGTTGCAAAGATCTTAGAGAAGATGAAAAGAAACTGCAATGTTTATCCTAATCTTTGTGTATTTAAATAAGTTATTCTATATTTCAATTGAAATACACTACAACTTTACTCAAAATAAACAAAAAAGGCTCTCCTTCTAGCACCAGCTTTTAAAGTGTTGATGTATATCTGTGTCAAGGATATAATACAAATAGTAGAATAATATTTCTCAATTTATTGTGTAGGTCCTAGAAGACCATAGGGCTTAATTCAGTTTTTTTGTAATGTTTATATGACTACCACCTTTATCCTACAAGAGGACCATATTGTAGGGATAGTAGTAGCTCAGTAGTGACATAATATATTTAAAATTTCTTCTTATTGTTATGATGTAAATTACTTTAATCTTGTCAATTATTTCCCAAACTTAAACAAATAGATGAATATTTACAATGAACAGTATTTTAAGGTGATTCATGTTAAAAATTTTCAAAAAAGGAAAGAGGATAAAGTAGAAAAGAAGGTTTGCCTTACAACAATAAATACCAACAAATTTCCTTTATTTATTTTTGATAATAGTTCAAATAAAACTTAACATTCATAAGATTCTAGTGCTAAACTAAAAATACCATAAATGTAGTAGAGATTGAGGAGTAAATAAAATACAAATATCTAAAAAGTATGCTTTAAAATATCTATCTACAACAAATTGATTTAAACACATTTATTTTTAGAGTAGAAGGAAACAAAGCATACATAAACTAATTTTGTTAGCATAGTAGAAAGCACAAACTAACAGAATGAATTTAAAACACTATTATCAGATTTAACCATTACAAAAATGAAACCCTCTGTCATTTTCAAAACTTGAGAAATAATAAAATATGAAAATAATGAAAATAGTGAATAAATAATTACAATTTCTCTTTCTATTTGCATCAATTTCATAAAGTTCTATTCTAAAATACAAATGATGGTGACAACCCCTATATATAATCCTCTTTCATGCCTAAGATTATTGCATTGGTTACCAAAGAACTAGTTATATGAAATTTTTCATTGGATATAAGTCCCTCATGTTTTATAAAACTAAAGAATATTCCCTAATAAAAAAAAGAACATGACACTTATCAAAGAAAAGAACCCTAAAAAGTGGTTATCTTGCTCATAAGGTGCCATGTTGGGATCCTATTTATGTTGATGATGATGAAGCTCTCAGTGTAGCTAAAGAAGAAGAAATTCCAATAGGGGTCAAAGAGGAAGAATCTATTGAGGTAACCATTTGAGGTTTATTACTTGCATACTGCTCAACTTCAATTTATTTTCTCATGCCTCAGAGCATTTCTTGTAATCACTATTGATTAATTTTAAATATATAATATGCTCCTTTATAAATTTGATGGTGATATCTATCATTACATCATATCTAGCTAAGAGGGGGCTTATAGACTCAGTGATCACCATTGCCTTTTCTATTCTTTGATTGGAAAATGCTACCAAGTCTACCATCTCTTGACCAAAGGTAACTCCTCTATCCATAGCCTATTTATTTAAATTGATGATTAAATTTTGTAGTTGGGCTTTGAAATAATCCTTTTTAAATATGTAACCATCCTTATTATCAAGGTGTGTGTTGGCTTCTTTAACCATAGTTAAAAATTTGTCACCTAGCTGGGTGAGGGATTAGCCCAAGGATATCATCTCATCAATCCATTAGTTTAAGGCCTTTCTTCTTATAATTATACTAAGTAATGTTCAAATTCTCCAATGGGATCAAGTTTAGGTCTTCAAAATTCTTCATTATAATCAACTTAACCAAGTTGATTACCTTATTGTCATGCATCCCATAGGTTCTCTCTACCTTAAGGATCATGTTATAGATTTCATCTCCTTTCACTTTATACTAATCTAAAGTATTTAGTGTATTAAACGTGACCCCAACCATCCATTCTACCTTTGTGATGGTCTCCTCTAGTAATGCAGCTCTATGTTGCTTTTCTAGCTCTATTATTCTCTATTGCATTCCCTTTACTAACTATGTGGCTATATCACCATTTGCCTTTAGAGTTGAGATGAGGTACTCTTCATATTGTTGTTGCTAGTTAGACTTAGCTCTTTTCTTCTTGGTCAATTCAAACAAGGTTTCTTTAGACTCATATATAATTATTTGATTTGGATGAGTACCCTTCCTCTTGTCAGCCTCTTCATTGCTCCAGACTTCTTGTCAAATTCTAGTGAGACCTATGGACAGTCCACTATGACCAAATCTTGCCTTTCTAATGTGGCCAACTACATTTATTTTATCCATTATTGATCTAAAATGTATCCCTAAGGCTAATTGGATGGATTCAATTGATGAGATGATTTCAATTCCTATAAGTTTGGGAATTAATTATGGAGGTGACTAGGATAAAGGAAGAACTAGAGCATGAGGTGGGAAGCGTTACTTCTAAGGATTACGAGGAACTAATGCTAGAAAGATAACTTGCTTGGAACAAAGGAGCTTGGGGTATGAAAATAGTAGGATTTTTATTTGGCAATTAAGGACCTAGCCTAGGCATGGGCTTATGTAGGATTGGTGGTAGATTGGCCATCATAGAGACCTTTGAGGTGCATGAAACAACAAACAGGTTGATGGTGGGTAGGGGTACAATCATGAGCCTAATCATAGGTCTAATGAGGGGATTATATGGAATTAATTTCATGTGGTCTAGTGTTGGGGGTTCACAAAATATACCCAATGCATGGATACTTAAAAACATGGGAGGAAAATAAACACATTGTTAATTAGTAGTACCTAGTTTTTCCTCAATAGGAAGTAGGGGAGATAGTTCTAGTACTAAATTTGATGGTGTTATAGTAGGTGGTGTTACTATATCTACTTAAGATGAATGAGGCACCATTGAAGGTTTTACCTACACTAAGGTGACATTATATACATAGTATAGGGTGTTGTATGTGGCTCCAAAAATAGATACCTTCTCAATATGTTTCCTAGTCTTAGCTTTTCTCTTCCCCAAGGTGGGAGATAATGCTTGAAATATCCTTTGACTAAGTTAAGGTTCAATTAGTCATTCCTCTTCAACATCAATACCTTATCTTGTTGATATATATTCTCCTTTCTAAGCACCTTCATGTTTTAAAACTTCATAAAAACTTGTATCCTTCAATCTTCCCTTTACAAGAGGAATGTTAGCATCCTTCAATCTCTAATTCACCTCTTGATCATTGGTGGCATTAATATAGAATCTACATTAATCATCTAGTTCATGATGGTCAGTGATGATTAAAGTTTACCTATGATTGATTCATTATTTGAATACCATATGCTTAGGGTCCCATTGCCTATTTATATCTCTTTCCAAATCTAAAGTGGGCCTTTGCTTGGAAAAAACAATGATATAATTCCAATTTTATATCCTGAGTTGGCCAATGTTAGAAAATTGAGGATGAACCAATCCTCTCTTCTTATTCTTTCATAATCTGTCCACCCCTATGAGTAATCAAAAATCAATTTCTTTCTTATCCATCTTGTATGGTACTATAATGGTCAACTTAAGGGGGGTTGTCTTGATTCCAACTATCTTCACCAATCTACAATTTGGGTAGTAGTAATAGGCTCCTAGGGGTCTTACTATTGTTTGAATTTTATCTGATAGTTAGGGCATGGGCCTTTCATGGATTTCCTGTACACTATAGGATATAAGTGATAAACTATGGCCCTCATCTCTTATTTGTACTTGTATAATTAGACCTTTGAGAAGGTATGAGGCACAGTCCATTTTAGCTTGGGATCCTAATTAGTGAAATGAGGGAACTTTTGGGTGGCATAGATGGCATCCACCATGTAAGAAATCATATAAAAATGATCCCCCTAGTTTTTCATGACTTTTATGATTTATGCTTCTAGATTATAGTATATAATATCTCCCAAAGGGGGAGTCTTTCAATTATCTATTATCATAGATAGAATTAGAACCCATTTTTCATATATATGACCTATGTCTTCAACCCCATGTAATTGATTCATCATGGACATTCCCATTCTTAATCCTTTTCTAAATTAGGTAATGGGAATTTAGATTATCCTCTGACTAAGTTGAGGGTTAATTGGTCTTTCCTCTTCAGCATCAATACCTTATCTTGTTGATATAGATGATCCTTTTTAAGCACCTTCATGTTTTAAAACTTCAAAAAAACTTGCATCCTTTAATATTCCCTTTACAAGAGGAATGTTATCATGCTTCAATCTCTGATTCACCTCTTGATCATTGGCAGCATTAATATATAGTCTATATTCATCCTCTGGTTCATGATGGTAGGTGATGCTTAAACTTGACCTATGATTGATGAATTATTTTAATATCATATTATTAGGGTCCCATTTCCTATTTATATCTCTTTCCAAATATAAATTTGGCCTTTGCATGGAAACAACAATGATATAATTCAATTCTCTATCCTGAGTTGGCCAATGTTAGAAAATTGAGGATGAACCAATCCTCTCTTCTTGTTCTTTCATAATCTATCCACCCCTATGAGTAATTGAAAATAAATTTCTTTCTTATCCATCTTGTTTGGTACTATAATGGGAAACTTGAGGGGGGGTTGTCTTGATTCTAACTATCTTCACCAATGTGCAATCTGGGTAGTACTAATAGGCCCCTAGGGTGCTTACTAATGTTTGATTTTTCTTTGATAGTTAGGGCATGGGCCTTTCATATATTGCCTTGTAAAATATATTTTAAAAGTGATAAAATATGGCCCTCATCTCTTGTTTGTACTTGTACATCATACCTTTGAGAAGGTATGAGTCACAATCCATTTTAGCTTGGGGTCCTAATTGGTGAATTGAAGGAACTTTTGGGTGGCATAGATGGCATCTACCATTTAGGAAATCATATAAAAATGATCCCCCTAGTTTCTCATGAATTTTATATTTATGATACTAGGTTATAGTATATAATATCTCCCAAAGGGGGAGTCTTTCCATTGTCTATTATCATAGACAGAAATAGAACCCATTTCTCATCTATATGACTAGTGTCTTCAGCCCCATGTAATTGATTCATCATGGGCATCCCCATTTTTAATCCTTTTCTAAATTAGGTAATGGGAATATATATTATTTTGGTGTTTCATATAAGTTTTCCCTTGTTCTCAACCTAGTCCCTCAAAACTTCCTTGATATCATGTATTTAGAGCCACCGAGTCATAGTTTCCAGATTGTATATAATCTCTAGTTTGGGTAGATCATAGTAATCTTGAAAGGCTAGCCTAGATATGAAAGTAATTTCTTGACCCAAATTCAAAGATTTAATCATATTGTTAATGCACCTAAAATAAAGAAACATGTGGTAGACTAAGTATATGTAGGGGAGTACCTTTGGGTTAGATGTTTTCTTGTACAATCTTGTAGATTTGAGTCTCATAATATCTAACATGTTCTCTATCTTGTTAAAATTTTCATCGTCATTGTCTCTATCCACATTCATTTTACATTGTATAACAAGTCCTTATAGTGTTTATCTTCAATGGAAAATGTAATAGAGTTGAAATTATTGTCCCAAAAGATGATATTGGTTCCCTAGGAGTAAAGGAATGGGACTTGTTCTTGCTTGTTGGCTCTAAATGTTTTAGTTTTGGCCATGATTTCAATTTTTATAACTGATGAGCTTGTGTATTAATTTAATAGTGGAGAAATGCATAGAAGTCCTTAGAAAATTCACATAATGCTTTAGAATTCTTAGCAAAGAACAACTAAAGATGAAGCTAATGCTTTAAGATGGTAAGCTTTAAACACTAAATTTAGAATTTAAACTGAATGATACGGTCATAAATATAAAGTATCTTAATTTTCCTTGATTTAAAGATGGATTGGCTCTTCAGTTTTAATGTAATGGCTTCAAAAATTTACTTTGAGGAATTAGCCAATCACTACCTTTGCTTTGTCCACATGTCCTATTATCATAGGGTTGACTTTCTTAGTGAAGTGGCTTGGCTTTATATCCACCAAAACAAGTCCCATTAGCATTTAATTTTCACCTACAACTAATTATTCATGGATATTTATGTGCTACCTAGGTGTTGTACTTGACATGTACTCAACATTTGGTCCCTTTTTTAGGCACATTAACCTTATATTTTTAATGTTAAACCACCTAGGTAGATTGTGTGACACTCTACCAAGTGTTTTTTTTATTAGATCATTATTTTCTAACTATAGTGTGGCTCGACCCCTTTCATTCTTTGGATGATGTGGTTTTGGAACCTCTACTAGTTTTCCAAGGGATATGCTCTCATTGACTCACTCTATCACACAAATTCATTATATGAAACTTTCAATGAACATAAATGTTGTGAATGAGTGATAAGTGGCACACGATGATTGGTTTGTGGGGTCATAAGACTTTAAAAAATAATAGGATCCTTGGAAGGTTGTGACTAAGTGATAAGTGTCATCCAATTGTGCAATCATAGTATCATGAGATTGAAACATTACCCCTTAATTGTGGGGGGGTATGAAATCCACAACTGATTTCCCAGTGGAAAGCTTTTATTGACTCATTCTATCATAAGGCTTTAGAAATTAATAATATCCTTAGAAGGCTATGACTTGGTGCCATGTGGTTTGTTTTAATTGGGTCATGGGATTATGAACCTTGTAACATTGAACTTAGAACACCATGAGTGACAAGTGGTACAATCCTATTGGCTCATGGGGTTTTGATCTTTGTAACTCTTTTTTAAACTTGAAATGCCACAAATGTGTGCTAAGTGGCACATTATAATTAGGTATTTAGGTTACAAACTTTTTAAAGGCTATAAGGTATGCAACAAAGTATGAAACTTTATGTGGCTAAGTGACCAATGCATGTGAAATTTCCACATGTCAAATGATGTTCAGTTAGCATCACATTCATTTACAAAGGAAAAAGTGTGAAAGTTAGAAAATTATGAGTTAAAATAAAAGGGACAAGTCTAAATTTGTAAAATTTGAGTACAAAATTTGACTTGGACCCTAGTCTAAAACTTAAAATCAAGGTACGTCATAGTCTCAAACATGAATTTTGACATAGTTAAAATTAGATCATGATTTCAAAACCTTAATTAACTTTGGGTCAAGTTCTATAGATCATACCTTGGATATTTGAATGTGACCCCTTGTGAGAGCACTTTTAAACAAATTAGATCATTAGAAATCTTAATGAACTAGATATTAATGAAATATATTAAAAGTACCTCATTAATTATTTATCATGGACTAACATGACTTTAAATATTTCAATTCATACAAAGGAGGTTTTTAGTCATGTGGTGCTAATGATAAGGTATTTCTTAGGGTGGATAACTCAAAAAAATTCATAGGGTCCCCATTTTTAGGAATATGGGCCCTGTTGATCTCAACAATCTTCATATATCAAAAGATTATTCATTTTTCATCTTTTTTTTCTTCAAAATAAGTTTTTTAAGTGGACCCATTTATAATTTAAAAAAATTATAAATATATTTAAAAATAAAATAATAGAATAAATATCTTATTAATACTCTCAGTTGTACTTTGATTTCTTCATGTTGATGTGGCTAAAGTTATTTGCTTTAAAAAAGAGTATAAAGATAAAATTAATCAGGTACAATTTTATTATTATTTTATGAAAAATAGTCATTTACTAGTTTTCAACTTTTCTCTCTTTTTTTAATTTATTTATTTATTTTTACCCTTAATTATGTATTTATTAGTTTTTTTATCAAGGCTTTTTAGTCTAGTACATGACTAGCTATCAAGTTAGTTTTCTAACCATAACCATCAACAATGTCCAAAAGTTTTTATTGTTAAATTTTTTTTACAATTAAATAAATGATAACATGATGAAAAATTTAGAAGTGGTTGTTCATGTTCTTCTCTAATACTCAAATTAACTAGAAAATTGATTGTACTCAAAAATTTATTATTTTATGAGCCAAGTTTACCAAAATTACCTTATATGTAAATGTATGAAAGAGAGTCTCTCATTATACTACAAAATATTTAGATTTAAAGTATCTGAGTATCCTTAATTATCACATAAATGTTGCACCATCTATGTTCTTCTATCTTTAATGGTCAAAACATCTTTGAAAGATAATTAAAAGTTATGTTCACTCCACCTTCAAAATAAATCTTCATATGTACCTTTTTACTCTTAAGTTTAACTCAAAATCTACTCTAATCCATTTCATTGTGATTTTTTTAATCAAAGAAAATTTTTGGGAAGACTATGTTGCATCCAAATTGTTTTATCAAATAAAAAAGAGTTGCAAAACATTATTAATAATACTTGTAGACTATACTCAATCATCAAATGTTAGTTTGAATAAACATATTAATATGAAAAAATGTTAACAAGTTGTCCAAAAACATGGGATATTTGAAAATCTTACATCTAATATCTTACTTGCATAATTTTACATGTTTACTAAAAATTTTTGATTCAAGCATGCATAAAAAGAGAAATTGAGAAAAAATGAAATAATTTTTTTATGAATGAATATGGTTTAGGGATTATTTTATGAATTAGTAATGAAATATTTATTATGGAATTAATAACTACATTGGATTGGTTATATTATTATGTTTAACTATGGGTGTGGTCTTACTACAATATTTGATTATAGATGAAATTTAGGAGGTGGAAAAGTTATCAATTCAATATTATACACTAGTTATTTTATAAATGCCCATAGCCAACATAATACTAATTATGGTATGGATGCCATATGTTAATTATTATTCCTATTTTTGAAGTTTGGCATTGATGTTTTCATTGATGTCAAAGGTTCTTAAGAAAGGTGTTCATGAGGTCATTCAAGAATGTTCTTATTTGATAGCATCATTGAGAGGTATGACACTATTTGAGAATCATGTAAGCCTTATTATCAAGGTATAAGAGAATAAATAAGTGTTTCAAGGTCAATTATCAATTTTTAAGAGTTTGAGAAGCTTAGTCATGACACTGGTT
This sequence comes from Torreya grandis, assembly GCA_037957365.1. NCBI lineage: Eukaryota > Viridiplantae > Streptophyta > Pinopsida > Cupressales > Taxaceae > Torreya > Torreya grandis. Next base: position 598,110 of record JARHVA010000850.1, on the reverse strand, counting down.
AGTACATGAAGAGGCCTTATGAGAAGGTATGGTCTTGGTGTCCTGGTGAGATGGATGAATAGAGGAATGAGAGGTTGTATAAATATTTTTGAGCATTAATATGAGATATTTTATCACTCATGATAATCTCATAGTGAGCTTACAAAGGTATGACCTACAGACCTAGTATGCAACTAGACCACCTCTAGACCCTGCTTAGCCTAATGAGGCATCATGATCTATTATCAAGACATATGAAGGACGTTTGAAATTGTATGAACATGTGAGATTTTGTTTTATCATGTAATTTAAGTGTATAATGTATGAAAATAATCTTGAAGGTCATTTTTAAGGCTTAATGTGGTTTGTAGGTCAAGGTCTAAGCAAGCAAAGATAGAGATAGTGGCCAAATGAGGTATGATTTTTAGATTTAAAATTAATTATAAAAAATGAGAATTTACATAGTTATTTCATTTTTTTTAAAGTATTTTTACCAATTTTCAAGTCAAAATTTGAAGGTTAAGGTGATGAAATTTTTTTTAAGGTCTCTCAAGTACATAGAATGGAGGGTTCTCAACTCGAGAAGAAATTTCAAGTGTTCATTGGCACATGTAACATTTACATGGGAACATAATATATTGAGGATATATTTGGAAGGGTCATAGATAATATCTCTAGGAATTATTTTTGAAAATAAGGGGAAATATTTTATGAACAATCATTAACACCAAAAATAGTGCTAACCCTATCTAAAACCCTAACACTGACCTGATGTGAAATATCATGTTATAAACTACTTATAATATATTGGATTTGATATTTTATATATTTAATCATTAATTAAACTCACTCATTCATATTTAAGTGTGATTGGTTTTTCAAGTGAGTGGACCCTATAAAAAAGGCCTTATTTCTCAAATATTTGTTATAACAGTCAGAGTTGACAAAGTCAAATTTTCTAAATGGATGAAGGTTGAATCTTGAGACTTGTATTTTATTTCCATGGTGTTTTTTATTAGGTTATATCCCTGAAGGTAACTAAACTGGTCATACAAATTGACCAGTCACTAACAGACTTAATGATGCAAATAGTGAAAAAACTAGGTAGAAGTGAGAAGGTAATTAGGAATGTGTTATCATGGATCAGGGATAAATATAAGTGCATATAAATGTGTTTAAATAACTATAATATATTTTAATACTTAATATAATATTTTAATATAATTATATATATCAAAAGGTTGCTCTCAAGTTGACTTGTCTAGCTCAGTGAGGTTTGTGTACAGTGAGGCCATGAGGTTAGTCTACAAGAACAATATTCTTATTAAATATTATGATATATTTGTTGGAAGTTGTTTTTAGGATTTTTTTAATATAATATTAATGAATTTTAGGTTTTTTATATGTTTTTTCATGTGTTATAAGTTAATGTTTCCATGACTGTGTTTTGAGGTTAGTTGTTAGTTCTGAGTGGGCTCTTTACAGAGAAGGGTTTGAGTCTATTTGCCTTGTATTATGAAGTATAATATACATGATGATGATAAGGTCATGTATCTTAAATATTTTTTATTTTTTACCGTGATTATTTTTCAAAATTGTGTTTTTGTTTTAGTTGTTCAAAATAGACTTTTTAGGTATGAATAGGCCTATTATTAATAGTGTTTTGAGAAGGAGTTCAACTAGTGGTTGGACTTAAAAGGTGTTGTGGACATAAATTTAAGATGTATAAGGTATATTAGAGTGATATTTTATATTTTAATTCTATGTGATAAATTTTAGAGTGTTCCAAAGAGTTCAAAGGGTAACATGCACTAATGAAGGCCTAATTGAATTAGGTATCCATAAGGCCTAAAAGGGGTTTTGGTCATATATGCTATGACTGACATATTGTAATATTTTATTAATGTTTTTGGAATGAAATAATTCCTATCATATTTAAAATATAATTGTTCAAGTGTGAATTTCCAATCAAGAGGTGTATGAGTAAGAGCCTAGTATAAGAACAAGGCCTAATTGGCTAGTTAGCATGTATGAGAGTTGAAGCTAAAGATATAGAATTTTTAAGAGATAAAGTAGGTCTTATAGACCATCATAAAATTTAAAATAAACTATCATGAATATATAATATGGATATTGTGATTAATATCAATTTTAAATGACCTAATCCATCTTGACGAGACCTAATTGAGCGAAGAAGGCTAGAGACCAGTTTGAGAAGGATAGAATTATGTGAAGAGCTAAAGAAGGAGATCATCATATATTATATGAGAAATAAAGGGTTATTAATATTATCAAAGTTTTGATTTGACTTATTTGGTGTTGATTCATCTAGGGGGTTGGTGTCTCCTTATAAGTGGGTGCTTACTAAAGCCTAGTCAAGTTGGTGCTTGGCTAGTTAGGGTTGGTTATCCAAGTGAATTTGGTGCTTCACTAAATCTTGATGTTTATCTTATACGATAGTAGTTAATTTGCATCATAAGTGGTTTTTATTCCCCTTTATATTTTCTCACTCAAATAATTTTCTATGTGTTATGCTCTTGTCTCATGCTCGTGACTCTTAATGTGTTGCTAGTTCACTATTTTTTTTAATAGTTCATGAATGATAAAGAAAAGTTGTAAAAATTTTGTAGACCGATTCACCCCAATCTCAGTCATTGTGTTTAGTATTACAAAAATCAGATGATTTATTATTGAAAATAATTTTAAAAATATTGAGATGGTATAGGTATATTTTTTCAAGTATGAAATGCATATTTATAGGAAACATATTAATATTTATATGAAAAATAAAAATACATACCTAAAATTTATTATTTTTTGTAGAAATGGTTCTCATTGAACAACAAATAACACTTCCATGCTTTTTTTTTGCATCTATTAATTCATTGTGTGTGTTGGCCCTATTTTTAAAAACAACTTATAATTCATACTCAGCATCTCTAAAAAAACAATTAGTCAAAACTTTTGATGTTAGATATTCTTAAAATTTTGAAATTATTCTCTCTTACTCATCAATTAACCAAATATTTAAGTTTAATATTTTTTATAGTTAAACTACAATATATTTTGTCCTTGTATAGATTGAATTAATTTATTTAAATTAAATCATGATATATTTTAATAATAAATGATGGTGTTTCAATATGTTAAATCTAATTATATCCTTGAATAAGGACTCTCTTTCTAAAATCACACTTGATAATGGTAATGGAAAGCTGAAAGAAAAGATTCTTGACTATTCTATGCCCAACTAGTAATACTATGTTGGACAGGTGTGTAATTATAAATTTCATTATGAGTCCCCTTATAGTTTTTTTGGTAATCTTATACATATGATTTGATAGTTTATTACTCAATTTTGGGCATCTCTAGAGCTAGACTAGGCATGTTTAGAGTGAAATTGGTCTCTAGAGCCATTTTAGGCATCTCTAGAGACAAACTATCTTATTTCATATAACTTTTTAACTCTTCCTATAACTATTAAATGTTTTATTTTTATTTTAATTACTCATTGTGAGGTCTTGAGCTTTATTTTTCCATAGGAATTTCATGATGGTGAGTTGAGAGGGCTACTCAATATTTTTCCTGAATACAACTAAACATTATTACAATATATAGCATTGACTCCCATAGTTATTTATTATTTAATTCTATAAATATAGGTCATTTATCTATTATTAGGGTTTTCTACTAGTTGTATAGGTGATTGATACTGATTTACTTGTTTAGTTTATGGAGGCTAATTGGTAGGAATAAGCATCAACACTAGTTGAGGTGGAAACATTTTTTGTTGATTGAATTCTTGTTGAGGTACCCATTATTGATTTGTCCATGGTTGTTGATTAGGTTATGAAACCCATTATATTTGTTATTTATAATCTTTTGGAAACCAAGTTGGTAGTCCCCATGTTTTTGGAGGTATTTTTTCATCCCATGGCATCATCCATGGATTATAAATATCTATGGGAATAAAGTGATTTGAATTTTGATTATAATAAAAATTATTCCCTAGTCTTTATAGGTAATTAAGTTATTATATTATTTGGATAGTCTATTCAATTGATTATTAACAATAATGAGGATTAAAAAAAACATTTCATGGTCATTTACATCAAAAATACCACACATATATATACTATCTAGAGGGCATTCTTAGAGGTCATATTTTAGCCTGCATTTTCAATAATACATAGCTAGAAGTTCAGTAATGGTGTTAGTTTTTTATTTCAAGCCATCTATTATGTTTTTTACTTGAAAAAAAATGTTTTTTAAGGTTTTAAAACTCCTACATGAGTTTTCCTATATCATTTTTTCCTTTCTCTATTTTCAACTTCTTAATATTATCCTTTGTCCTTGAATAGTTCTTACATAGTTCAATAATTTCATTGAGAGTTAGTTTATTTACATCTTCTTTTTCCATTAGGTTAAAGGAATATTGATTATCATAATCTAATTATTTTAATAAAATTATCTTATTGAGGTATTCATTCAACTCATTTCCACATACTCTATAGACAAAAAGGAATAAATCTAGATAATCTTCTATATTTTCATATTATTTTTACGTTATACAAAAGAGTTCCTTACTTATATCTCTTATGCTATAATAGTATTTATATTTATCTAATAATATATTTTCTATATAACCCCATGAATGAATGGAATCTTGTTTTAAACCCATAAACCACCTAATAGTTGAATCCTTAAGTGTAAAAGCAAATAATTTCAATTTTTTATTATCTATTTTATAGTAATAGGCTTGACATAATATTTTGAACTCAAAGAGAAACTGGTTAGGTATTCTATTGGAATCCTCCTAAAATTAGGTAATATTTATGTACATATGTTCTTTATTGAGGCATTTTCATCTTGGTATAGGATAATAGGATAGGTAAAAGTTCTTCCTCCTAGTTGAGATATATCTGCCCTAAGCCTATTTTGTAGATTCAATATATTTCTTAGATTATCTCCCATATTTTTATAATTAATATTATAATTATTTTCCTATGATTGGGTTATTAGGAATATATATTTCCTTTTAATCTCTTATTTTATTCATAAATTTAATTAATTTATAGAAAGTTTGTCTTAATTAACTATCAGCTTATAATTTTATACCCTACTAACACCTATAAAATCCCTATAAATGAAACTAAAAAGGATGGGTTTATAAATCCTCTAATTTAATAAAATGAATTAAGTTGATTTCATATCAAACCAGAGTTGGTATCTAATGGTAATCATCAATAAGGTATGCAAGATAGTGGCTAATAGTTGTATGTTTGGGAGGATTTTTTGCATCATTTATTTCTTAAGATATAATCTACTTGATTAAGCTAAAAACCAACCTATTACTTTTAAAGTAAACACACTTGAAAAAAATAATTTTTTATAAGGAAAACACACTTTACTAAAATTGAAAATGCTTACAAGAGAAACACACTTGTTGGAAATAAAAATATTTTTTTTTAAAGAAACATGCAACTAATCTAAGTTGCTAGAATTTAAATTGATTTGAAAGAGAAATGCTTTGAAATTTAAAATGTCAAAAGTAAACTTGATTAAAACACACATGCATATACACATATACCTATAGGTTAAAATATATAACACAATAATTTGTATAAAATAATGACTAACAAACTTTAAAACACACAACAATACGAAATAAACATATGAATACTAAAATAGATCATGTTTCTTTGGTTGAGTGGGCCCTTGATCTCTCTTAGAATATGATTAGAACAACTTTTAGATTTATATAAACTTTATGAAATCAATTTCTCATTACTTCTTAAAATACTTACAATCTGAAAATAAAAATATTTGTCTATTATTCAATTCTTCATACTTTCTACTACTTTCTACCAAATCTCTACTAACTTACTCTGAATGAGAAGGTTGTATTTATAATACAACTTATTCAAAAACTTCTTATTTAAGACTAACAACTTAATAAATGAGTTTATAACTAATTTTTTAATCTTAACAACATAACAAATCAATTTAGAATTGATTTCATATTCTTAACAACATAACACATCAATTTTAAAATTAATTATTATTCTAATCTAACTAACAAAATTGGTTCATACATTATTTGAAACATAAAATTCTTATTATTTAAAGAGAAAATACTGGGAAGTACTAAATTCATAAATCCACCATCTTTTAGTGTGTTAGAGAGAATATGGTTATTTTGTTTTCTTTACAACAACTTCTGATTTTTTTAGAGATAATCAATCATAATTTTAACTAATTAAGTTTCCTCCAACAACTTAATGTTTGAGATATGCATAGTAGTTGAAATACTATAAACATCTTATCTTATTTAGAAATACCTATTTTTAAAAATAGTATAAATATATTTCATATAAATACATTCTCTAAATATAAAACAATCATCTATAGAGCTCTTTTCTTTCATTTTTTCACAGTTACAGACCTCTATAGTTCTTGATGTTTATTTTTGAAAGTTTATATTTATAAAATTTATATAATTAGAAAGACTATAAAACTTATTCCAAAACATTATTTTATTTTTTATTTAGTCTTCTAGACCAAAAAATTAATTTTGGACATCTTCAAAGCCAATTATGTGTATCTCTAAAGATAGGACAATGAATCTTCAGAACTAGGACTGGTGATCTTGAGAGTAGGATGATCTCTAGAGCAAACTAAAATAATTATAATTTTTTCATATGGACTCGTATCAAGATGATTTTTTTGAACTTATCTAATTTTTTTAGGAATCTGAATGTGTAATTAGATTCAAGTTTAAGAATGTTATTGATGAATATTTTTTCTATTTTCTATAACCTCCTTATTTTATCCTTACACCTTCACATGTCAAAATAATAAACAAACCAACATAGAAACACACAAACTAGTTTTGGTTGATACACAGTTGTTTTTATGTCTTATATGATATTTCATCCATATTTTATCTCAAAAGAAACTAAATAAACTTGGAGATGATTTATATAATACTCTAAAACTATTGATGATCTTTGGAGCTACATGTAAGTTGTTCTTGATTTGATATTTTATCACTTCAAACTTTGATATATGTATTAATGTCTCACTTTAGTTTACATAGATAATATTTAGTATTTATTCTTTAATAATTTATTATAAAATATCAACAAATACTTCTAAAGAATAGATTAGATATATATCTCAAATTTTATTCTAAATAAGCATAAGTTTTTAAAACTACATCTAAGTCTACTTTAAAATATGATTTATAAAATAAAAAATGATATTATGTAATGATATAATGAGACATTTCATGGTCTCATCACTTATCACACAACACTAAAGGAGAGTGTTCTAAAACATCTAGGTAAATAATATTATGCAATAACCCTAGCTAGGTCTTCTAATGCATAAAATTAAACCTAATCTAGTGTTATCAAATCTTATAACACAAATGTGTCTAGTTTAAATAAACTAAATAAAAAAAGGATTATGATAGGTAAATGGGGGATAGATAACCTAAAATGGAAGATGACAATCCTAGAAAACCCTATATCTAAACTAAGTTTAAGTATATAGGTAATCTAATTTATGATATATACATTCAAATATATTACTTTGTCCATCTATCTATACATTAAATAATAAAAGTTAGAGATACTTACCTTTAGACAAACATGTCAAACTCAATCTCTCCCTTAGTTAATGGTGATTTGTAAGAGATTGGTGTGTATTTGTAAGGATAACACTATAGTTTAAATTAGTTATAGGATAAAGTATTATTACTTACATCTAAGACATCCAAAATATAATTCGTCTTTCCTCCGAGGCAAACCTAGGCAATGGCTCCTTCAAATATAGATGTGACAGAATTGGAAGTTGTAATAATATGAAAATGAACATTTTCCCTATTTTATTGAAGTGAAGGTTGTATTTATAAAAATTTATAGTTCCTAAATCTTACAAAATTTTAGCTGATAAGTTCATCCCGCCATAACCTAGTTTTTAAAAAGTTACCTTTCTACCTCAAACTAGGTTGACTAGTTGTATAATGTGTGTTGTATATTTCATAACTAGATTAACCAAGGCTACCCTAGTAGGAAAAATGGGGTTTTTATTATTTAGAGGTTGTTGAGAGGATAATTACTTGGAGATTTAAATAATATAGATTTATAATAGGTTTAGGTATTATTAAATTAACCAAAAATCTTTTGAAGCACCAATGGTTTACCCACCCTTTAAAGTGTGCACTCAGAGAGATTGAAAATTGATAGGTTTTTTTAAGATATAAATCATAAATAAATGATAAATTTTAAAAATATTATGTGTGTACATATCCCCCACTTGAATCTTATCACATGTCATGAAAGTGTAGTATGGGATGGTACTTTGAGAAAGAATATAGAAATGTACAAAATTGAGCTAAAAAATTATATTAAAATGTAGAAATTAAATGACACTAAGTCATTTTTAGAAATAATTGAAATTACCATATACATACCTTAACTTACATTTATTATTGAATGGTTGTCTATTATATTTATAGTCTTGATCATGGAGACTGTAATAATTACATTATAACAAACCATAAGGATACAAGGATAGATAGTAAAACCAAGTAATCATAGCCAAATTAGTATAAATGGTAAGATCTCATAATTGAATGAGTCTCCTATAAAGTTGGTAAGTTGGGATAACAAAGTCTAAGTTATAACCAAAATACCAAGTTAAATGAATAAAATTAGGTAAATTGGTTAACCAAAAATCTAAGGCTATTAAATGACCAAAAGACCTAAAAAAATGTATCTTAATTAAGAAAATGAATGATTGAGATCAAACCAAGGACACATGAAACTAAAGAATGAAACCAATATCAATGTAAGAAAATTAAAAATCCATAAACAAATATGTGAAAAAATAAAATAAGAAATACAAACAACATCAATGAGAGAAAAGTAGCAATCCATACTTAAACAAAGATGGAAAAACTAGAAATGTAAATAACATTGATGAAAGAGAAGTATCAAACCATACTCAATAAAAAATGGAAAAATAGAAAGTGATTAAATAATCATAAAATAAAATCCCACAAAAAGCTAAAAAATAAAACTCAAGGTCCCAAACATAACTAAGGGTGATCTAAGAAGGATAAGGCAATACATAAGAGAGTATATAACAACAAAAATAAGATGTAACTTCTAGTCTAATGATGGATCAATTAAAATAATAATATTCTGAGCATGTTTGAAAGAGATGAAGAATAGGAAGTATAGAAATTGAGAAAACATTAAGAAACAAAATTACCTATCACAAGGGTAAATTAAATATGTGGGGGAAATTAATGCATCACTAAGATGAAAATAAAATATTTATCAGAGAAAAGACACTCAAATCAAATTAAAAAGATAAATATGATTTTGACATTAAGGACCCTAGATAAATCAATATATCTAGACAAATTTAGGTTAATTAATTAATTATAATCATCATCCCATGAAATCTATATATATAACAAAATTAAAATATACCTAACTTCCCACAACATATTCCCCATTCCTCGGGACTGTTTATAGAGTCATTGCTTTATTATGAACATTAGATACTTGTGTGAGAAAGCAGGTGGAATAATTTATGTATGTATGTATGTATATTTAAATTATGATACCTCCTACCCTAGTATACTGGCCTACCATACCTCATTAGACCTCAGCTCTATCATGAGGCCAACTATAGAGTTTGAACTTCAATTAGGATAGGATATATGCTTGAAAATAATCATGTCTTTTGGTGTGATTTTTAATTTTAAATATATTTTTTTGCCTTTTTATCATTATATTTTATTTTAATGATTTGGCTTTTAATTTTTGTGTATTTTGTGTTGTCCTCCTCTATATGGATACATAAGAACCAATCATGGGTGTTAAAAATGATTATCACTAGAAACGTATACTTGGTGTCTAGGATAAATAGATTAAAGAGCATGGTGTTTAAGACGCATGTACTTTCACCTTAAATAAGAGTGTGATATTGAAACTAACATTGGTGTTTTAATAGTGATATGGAATATGGGAGAGGATGTAAATAAATATGAAATGATGGAGCTACCTCAAGTCATAAATAAGTGTAATTTTAGCATGGTAAAATGGCAGGTAAGCATGAATCATCATCATGATAAATATTGAATATAAATGAAGACATGATAATAAACCATGAAATTTATTTAAAAAAATAATATGACTGAATTTAATAATATGAAGACACAACTATTGATCATTGTCTTATTTTTTAGGGAAGACACATGCTAAGGTTGAAACCAAAAATTATTTTATGAAATAAAAATTTGTGGGGAAGTTATGGTCCTATCCAAAGTTTCAAAATTCAACTCACAAGAAAGGCAAGAGGTGTAAAAAATAATATAAAAATGATTATATTTTTTTTGAATCAAGAAACTAAAGACTCTAAATAGACTTGAATGTTGATTGGCAAAATGAAAAAGCAAAAAAAATGTTCATAAGGAATGGTCAGGTCCTATATATAGACTTCTGATGCAAACTCATGAATTAAATAATATATTTAAAATACCATATATATACCAAAGGACCAATAATAGGAACTAATTCTATTGAAATTTATGTAATGTTACACAATAGTAAGTCTCAATAAGACCTATAAAAAAGGTTAGCTCCATAATATATAACACTAAGTACAATCATGTAAGTAAATCATACTAAAATATAAATACATAAATAAAATGTAATTAAGTAAAATATTTCTTCAAAAACTAATCATTGGTTGGTTCATCGAATATGTATCCTTCATGAATTTGTAATTTGTATGTACCGGCTCTACGGATGTCTTTAACTAGGTAATGTCCCCAGCATTTTTGGCTATACTTGTTTTCTTTATCATAGGTATAACATAATTTGATTACTAAGTCACCAACATTGAATATATGTACTTTGACCTTTTTATTATGTTTTTTGTAAATTTTGGATTTATATTGGTGGATATGTTTTAATGCACTCATACGTCAATCATCAAGGAAGTCTAATGCATAAAGATGGGCCTCCCTGAAGTTATTCATCAGGAATAATTCCATGAAGAGATATGTGTAAGGATGATAATTTAAATTATAAGGGTAAGATGACTTTATATTTTTATACTAATAAAAAACATGTTGCCCCAATAGAAATATGAATGTTAGTGCAATAAGCCCAAAGTGTAAGATAAATTTTGAGATGCCAATTAGAAAAAGAATCAATATTTGTCTTTTTCAAGATTTTATTAAGAATTTTGTTAGTGGACTCAACCTAACCATTACATTGAATATGATAAGGTGTAGAGAATTTATGCATGATTTTAAATTTAGCACATAATTTTTTCATGTCTTGATTTTTTAGATTTCCACCATTATCAGAAATAATGGTGTGGGGAATTCCAAAATAAAAAAATTATTTGATTATGAATTTAGATATAGTGATACCCATAACATTAATAATGGGCATAAATTTAACCCATTTAATGAAATATTTAGTTTCCAAATTTATGAAGAGATGACCATCTTAAGAGTGAAGTAATTTACCAATGAGATCTAATCCCCACACAAAAAAGGACCAAGGAGATTCTAATGGTTGAATCTCAATTAGAAGAGAGTGAATAAGATCATCATTCATTTGGTAGGGATTACACTTTTAGGGAATGTGATATCATATTTTTTGAGAGTGGGCCAAAAATATCCCATGCAAAATAATTTATAGGTAGTAGTGTGTCCACTAAAATTACCATTGCAAACACCCACATGTGCTTTTTCACGAAGAGAAGGCACTTATTTTTTAGTGAAATAATAGAGAAAAGTGCCTTCAACATTGTATCAGTATAGAGTTTCATAGAATAATACATATTTGTACACTTGATTACAAATTTAAGACTTTTCACAAGATTCATTATCGGCAGGATAAGTATGGTGCTTGATAAATTGAATGATCTTATTGTACCATGAGCTCTATTGAGTAGTGACATCCTTAATATCACATATAAGAGAATTATTTTTAGTTTCTAATGAGTATGGTGATTTACATATGTTGATGATAAATTTTTAAACATGGAGGGCTTGATGATGGTGAAAAATATAATAGGATAAAGCAAGTGAATCAATTGTATCATTATTCTCTCATGGAATTGGTTCTATGGTGAAGGATTTGAATTATTTACCAAGAATTGTGACAATTTGATGATATGAAATAAGGTTTTCAATTTTGAATTGATATTCACCATTAAATTAATGATAAATGAGTTATGAGTCATGTAAATCATGTAAGGTATATATAAATCAGTGGTGGATTACATGCCTAGAATGAGAGATTCATACTCAGCCATGTTATTAGTAACATTGAATTTTAATCAAAAAGAAATAGTTATGATCTTGCAATGGGGATCAGGTAAGGCACATCATGCCTCATCTCCTTCAAAATATTTATCTCTATTGAAATGAAGTGTCCAAGTATCTTCATGCAAATCAATTGTAACTTTAGGTAATTCTTTGATGATGACTTTGGATTATATTTTATAAATTGAAGTGTTTGGTTCATCAAGATTATTTACTTCAAGACTGACTATAAAATTATGAAAATAATCATTAAGTGGAATATCTTGTTTAATACCTTCAATTTTAATGTTACTTCATCAAGAATAGTATCTTGAAGGTGAGTGGTGGTTGGTATAGGAGCATGAACAAGTTGATTGGTGATTATTTGGTTGTGTGATGATTCATAAATTGAATTCCATCAAAATAACCATCTATTTTCCAATTTTATCGCTAGGTAAGAAATATTTAGAGAAAAATGATGAAGGGGTTCAGAATGGATAGTGACATAAGTGGTTTAATAAATCATGTAGTGTAAGAGTTTTTTAGTTGTGAAATAAATAGTGAGGCAATCACATTTGACTTTGGTATGGAATGTCCCATAGGCTATTAAAGAATGACTAATGTAAATATGGCATATTCATGACTTGTTTCATGTTGATGGGAAAGCATTTATCTAACTAATATGGGGGTATAGAAAGTGTACAAGATTAGAGGATGATCATTAGAAGGTGGTCAAAGAGTGGGAGGATGCAGTAATGATTATTCATGTTGTTGAATGATTTTTGGCATGAATCAGTATATTCCTAAATAATATCTTTCTTGAAAATGGAGTTAACTAAATAGATATGGTAATTCACTCAGGAATCAATCATTACATTTCCCAAAGTTTACCAAGGTATGTTCATATATCTAAAGTGGAATGAGGAATAGGCATGTTAAGAATGGCTTTTATTTTAGTAGGATAGACATCGATCCCACATAAAGAGACTAATAATCTTAAAAAGTTTCTTGAGGTGCCACCAAAAATACATTTATAAGGATTAAGTATAACTTTGTATTTTATGAGTTGATTATTATCACAAAAATTTTGCACTCATTCTTTGATGTGGAATATCTCATCGTGCAACATGTAATGATATAATGGGAAAACCTCTAAGTTGTGGGACTTTGGCAAGTTGAAATTAACCTCTGAATAAGGTTGGCTTCCTTTTACTAAATCTGATACAACTGATAAGATACCAATTATATGAAAACTTTACCCTTTTAGTATCTTTTTTCCTAAACTAAAATCTTGACTAGGAGAAAGGGAAAGAATGGAACTTTAAGAAACTAAATCGGTGATGTACTAGATATCTTAGTGGGTCTTAATGCTCTCTTGATAAACATAATGGAATAAAAAACTATATTGAAATTGTTTCAACACAAACTCATACAAAATGGGAAACTAAAGGCAATATTTAGTTATTTTCACAAAATGGAAAAGAGTTATTTATTTTAATCAAACAATATTTTCAAAAGGGTAAACATACCATAAATGAATTTATTGTAACTGAAATAAGAAACAAAACTTCCATAAATGCTCAAATAACTGGTATACACAAAGATTTCTCAAATAAGAAAGGCAAATCTTTAATTTATCTCCATTCTAAAGGTTTTATTTTATATAAAATACACTCAAAACGTAGAAATTATATCCTCTAACATCAAAAAGATGGATTGGGCCATGGGGTGTGCCCATATTTATACAAAATATCTCATAGATGAGATGCAATTTTCAAAACTTGAATGCCTAGTAAGAGAAATCATGCAAATTTAAAAAATTCATGCAAAAGAGGTGAGTTGCTCTATTCCTAACATCTTGGATTTGTAAAATAGTTTGTAAAGTGGCATGCAAGAGTTGATCATGATCCTTGGTGAGGAATGGCATGGATAGAACTGGAATATCTCCATGAAACACTTCTTCATCTTCATCCATTGAAAATAGCTCCTCATGCAAAATAGGTGGTGCCCAAGATAAACTTGACTTTTTAAAAAAAGATAACTGAAGTTAACTTTGCAAAACCCTAACTTGAAAAATACAAGTGAGACTTTTACAACCTTTTAATTTGATCACTTTTGTTAGAATGGAAATTGCAATTTGCAGTTCATGCTTTTACATTTTTAGCAATTGTAACTTATCAAAATAGAAAGTGCAATTTGTAATTAATTTTTACAACTTTCATATTATCAAAAAATACAAGTTTCTCTTTTTCAAAAATTTATAAAAAATATTTATTTATTCACAATTATAATGTTTTGGAAATATGAAACACAACATATGAAAATATTTCAATAGAAAATTTAATCAACATTCAAAATTTCTTAACTTTCTTATCTTTCTTGGCCTAGAGTTTTTCAGCATATGCATCAAAGGATTTAAAAACTTCTTGTACTCATTCTTCATCTGGTCCATAGGAGTAAATGTGGGAAGCTACACAATCTACTTTAACATTAAGCAATTCTCTTTTGAAAGTCTTTATTCCCTGTATTTATGCTCTTATCCATCACATTTTCATACTCAACAAACCTGTGGATAAAACTTAGGGTGAAGACTATATCCATTGTAGATTATTTTTCAACTACCTCCTTAAACTTATTTTAGACCTCTTTAACCTATAAGAGATTATTTGAGTCATCCATCAATTGAAATGACATCATATTCATCATTCCTTTGATGTCACACAACATGTCAATAGATTTATCATGAGCAACCTTGGCTTGGTGAGCAGACTCTGTTAGAATCCTTATTCAAAACTAAGCTACCCTATGTAATTCCTCATGCTTAGCCTCATTCTTTAGTATATTCTCAGCAATGAGGATATCTACATCAATTAAACCTACATCTATCAATTTTAGATAGTATATATTCAATGTTTGAATCTCTCCATATTTATTAACCTGATCTTTCAAAATATTCTTTCTCTTTTATCATTTCATATTAATCCATTATTACTATAATTATTTTATTCTCCTTAGAAATGAGTTCCTCAAACCACTCTTTTATATCCCTTCCCATGTGATAAATCTCTCAAAATGAATCAATTGTATCTTTATCTTGACTTTGATCGATTGGTTCCATTAACTATAGTTGTTCTAATGGTTCACTAGGCTTTATAAACTAGTTCAATAATATTGTAAGTTGATTCAACTTTCTCTTAAATTCATCCTTGGCGGCCTTATCATGATCAATCCTTCTAAAGATAAAATTGATGCAAGATTACACATCATGCTTTAGTCCCTCTCTTGTTGACCATCCAAGGTGTATCTTGTAAATCTAATAATCCCCTACCACAAGGTTTCTCTTTGATTTATCTAAAGGGGTAACTATAATTTAAACATACCTCCCCCCTTTGTCATTATTAAATATTTAGTAAAGGATCTTGGGAGTAGGTTTAGACTTCTTCTCAACCTCTAAGAGACTAAAGTCTAATGTATTGGGATCAATCATTTATTTACTCTTCTTCCCCATTTATTAGGCTAGCCAACTAGGGGTAGCCTTTAGTTACTTATAAACTATCATCAAAGAATTAGAAACTAATGTTGTTGCACTAGAAGATACTATGACCATTATAAAATATTAGGAGGATGATGTTATTGATTGTTCATGAGGTACCTATGACATTTTACTCCCATTAGTAGGCTTCAAACCTACATTCACATCAAGCACCTATGTTGCTCCAATTTCTACTAAAGGAGTTGTGTAAATAGTGCAAGTGGATAAGGTGGGCTAACAAAAATAGTTGTCTCTTGAGGGAGTGGAAGATGGGATAGACATAGGGATTGTGAATTTGGGAATAGGGGAAGAGTGGAAGACAAAGCATTAAATGAATCAATGAGATGTGTGTGACCACTCAAGGTTGGCGATGTAAGGAAAGTGAGTGGAGATGAAAGTTAAATAGTACTTACCTCAAAAGTTTGGGTAGCCTCTAAGACTGAAGTCAAGATGAGTGAGTCCTTAGCTTTGTACTATTGGATGGTGTTGTAAATTTATGGGGATGAAATGGAGGGGATTATGAATTGAATGGAAAGAGGGAATGGAATGAAAGGGGAAGGTGAAATTGGAGGAAGGGAAAGTGGAGTGGAAACTTGAGATTCCACTAATGGGGACCCTAAGTGTCCACTTGACTGAATTGTGTTGGTTTTACTTGGATAATTTTAGTTAGAATGGAAGGTGAAGTAGAAACTATAGATGTAGGGGAGTGGAGATAAGAGGTGGAGTTGACACTGGAGGTGTTAAAACAAGAGATCTTGGAGGAGTAGAAATAGGTGGTGGAGGTGTTGAAATCTCTGGGGTAATGTAGGTAGGAGGGAGAATAACAAAGATGGGGGTTGTCACTATGACAATCATAGAGATTAAAGTTATGCAATCCTGTGCTACTATTATTTCTTTATATGAAAGGTCAATTGGTTGTTCTATAGCTTCCCCCATTCTTCTAGATTCCCCTTTATTTGCCTTCATATTTTTCTTCTTCTTCTCTGACTCCTCTAATGATTCTCCTAGGCCTTCTTATGATAGAGTAAGCCCCTCTACTTTAAGATTTAAAATATTTTCCCTAAACCCTATTGTTTCTCTTGTGACCTGAACTCCCTTGCTTCATAACCAATTGATTGTTATGTTAATCACATGAGTCATTATATCAAATAGAGTCAGGGATTATAGAATATACCACCTTACTGGTGGAAGGGGTTGTGTAATGACCTATGTATAATAAATTGGGTCCACTATAGATTCATCATCTAACAAGTCATCTGAAACTAGTTCTAAATCATAGTCTTTGATTTATTGTAAGGACATCCAAGAAAAATCCCTCATCTTGACTCTTTCCTCATCTTCATAATATTCCCAATAATCCTCATAATATGGCACATGAGCATATGTTGTAAATTCCAATGTGATAGTGATCTTTCCATATAAATCAAAAAATATACTTGACTCCAAAGTCTTAAGCATCATTTGGCACATTTTAGGTTTGACATAATTGGCCTTAAGGAGGGATTGGCATGTGTATTAGCCAATGGAAATTTGGAAATGTATCCCTACCTTATGCCTATTAGAAAGGAGCTTATGTGTCTCTATGATTTGCCTGACCAACTCTATTAGTGCTCATTTTTCATTAACATATATAAGAAGTGTATAGCGAAACCACTAAAATTTTCTACCCTAGTGTAAGAAAAGGTGGGGAATTGAATAAATTAGCAGCCCCATTTGTTGATCTCATTGACTAATACTAGTGAGAACCTTGTTCTCCCAAGTTCCTTATCAAACATGATAATGATACAATAGATGAAAGCATCATTTACTCACCTAAAATGTTGCTTACTAGACTCCAATGTGAGATTGAGGTAGTAGTTACACACTTTGCTTATTTCCTCAAGAACTATATTAAGGCTTGGGAATAATCTCCCTTTAGCTAAAATATAGATAATTTAGGAGGTCATGTAGAATTTGTTAGTTATTTAAACCTCCATAAATTACTTGTGGAGGGATTCATTTATTAATTGGGCCCAATGAATGTATTGTTTATTTTGTTAGATGGCCTAGATATAGTAGTACATCCATTCCTAAAAACACTTGGCATTAAGGCTGTTAGTGATCCTTTACATCAATATAATAATGTCCCCTACTCCATCAATGCAATCAGACCTATACGTGGTCTTTGGTAGCCTAGTGGAAGAATCCTTAGGGGACTTAGGACACTATTTATTGATCATATTCTGACACCCATCTCTTTTATCTTCAAATAATTGTATGGGTGTCTATGAAGTTATATCTAAATAACTCTCAAATTTTGAGATTGCAAACACTAAGTTGATGAAATTGGGTTCTAGATTAAAATTTGTTTCTCCTTTGTCATTGTAGACCTCTCTTTTGTTGGGATCATAATGTTAGGTCAATGTGAGCACCAACTCAAGGCTTTAAAATGACAATGGGAAGGTTGTAGCTTGTGGTAAGCTAGAGTCATAAATACTTTGGATTAAGTCATTCTTAAACTCTGCACCTATCCTGGCCTAAAAGACTCCTAGGTCAATATGACCTAAATCTATATATGTAATCTCTACTGTGTAAGAATCTAAACTATGAGTCATCCAAGGAATTTTAGATTTAAACTTCATTTCTTTTGGAGGCATGAAAACTATATCTATTACTTGTAAGAAACCAACTGTAAAATCTAGTAGAATCTACAAGTGTTTTAAGTAATTTAAATCTCTAATGGAGATGGAAAGTGTTCTAAATAGGTGAAAGTTCTAACAAAACTAAGAGGTTTTCTATGCATATTCGATCTCATGTTTGAAGTAGTATGAACTCCCATGGAGGTGGGAGGTGTTTGGAGTAGGACCACTTTCCATAAATACTCAAAGTCTTATGAGGATCGAGAATGCTTAGTGCAATGATAAAACCATGGGGTTTTAGGATAATTAAACCAAGTCTAATGTTTGTAGGGACCTTGGAGGTATCTGTAGGGAATATTTATTGGTTTAAATGATAAGTATATGCTTGTGAATATTCTATTAGATTGATAAAACCCTAGATTTTGATTGTGAAACTAGAAGGCAAAACTCCAAGGCTTTTATGATGATCACTCTGGGGAAAAATATTGACAATAAAATTCTTGAACATGAAACCCTAGAAACCCTAAAATCTAGATGCATCTATTTAAATACATGATCATGTAAGAAATTATTTAACAATACTTCTTAGATAATACCAAACTAGCAATGGTAACCCAAAAGATATTGAAAATCTACTCAAAAGAATAGAAAACTTGAAAAATGTATCAATTTGGAGGAAAAATACAAAAAAACACAAGAGGAATATTATGCATAAATGAAAATGATGTGGTGATTGAGATGAATTTATGGCTTGAAATTGTAGGTATTTGATTGCACGTGGATTGATGTTTTCTTGCATGGCAAAGGTTGTCAAATCTTAAGAACTTGATTAGAAAATTTAACAATGAATCAAGAAATCCCTAAACACTTAGTTGATATATAAAACCCTATAATTAATGCATTCTAATGGTGGTTGGTGGCAGATCTAGGAGATGCTTATATTAGGTCCCATGTCCATGAGGAAAGAATGGCTTGATTTGGTGAAAGTTCAAACCTAGAGATCATTTTGCAAGTTTTCAAAATTACAAAATGTTTGTAGAGTTTTCCATCCTATGGGAAGGGGGGTTTGGTTTTATGGGATCTAAAACCCATCATGCATTTTTCAAGTTTGAAAACTTGTAATATGGATACCGAGTTCTAGATTTCATTAGTGTAGATGTTTCACAAGATCCAAATCCCACCATGCATTTTTCAAGTTTGTAAACTTGAAAAATGCATACCAAGTTCTATATTTTGTTAGTTTAGAGGGTGGTTTTTTAACAAGATCTAGACTCATAGAGCAATTTACAAACTTGAAAATTGCATTTAGAATTCTAGATTCCATAGTATAAAAGTGAAAATGGGTTTTTTGTAGTTTTAGGGGATTTTCTAAAAAAGGGGGGGGGTCTCCCTTAAGGTATCATATGTGCTGATATTTTTGAAACAAAAAATATCAACACTTTTTAGCGACCTCTATAGGGTGATTGTCTACAAATCAGTTTCAATCTAGTAGCCTTCTATACATTGGGCATGGAATAAATCATTGGGTTTGACAAACTTTAACTTGGGGATGAATGGACTAAAATTTTCCTAAACATGAAACAATAGGAGAAAACTTAGAGAAATAAAATGAGGAAAAACAACATAACCTAATGAAATAAAAAACTCCCAATGAGTTGACTTGTGTAGAAGCACTTAGTAAAAGACACAACTAACCCTAATATATACAAGATCTAAAATTTTCAAAATGAGTTCCTACCTAAAAATAAAGCTTTGAGGTATATCCTATTGACTAGGATAGGCAATTCTTCTCCATCAAGCTTAGAGAGCTGAAATGCATTAGCTCCTTTACACTTAGTGATAATGTATAGACCATTCCACATTACATCAAATTTGGTGTGATTTCCTATTTTATCCCTATTTGTGTCCCATTTGAGAACTATATCTCCTTCATTGAAGTTCATTTTATATGTCATTTTGTCTGAAGTCCTCTTGGTTTAGGCCTGATTAGCTTCCAAGACCTTCATTACTTGGTTCTTGATTTCTTCAAGTTCCATGAGCTTGACCAATATTACCATTATTACATCACTATCGATCAAGTCTAATTGGTGATTGAGCTCTAGAGATGGTAGCTCGATTGATAATAGGAATCAAGCTTCTCTTCCATATACCATCATGAAATGTGAATTACCTATAACTCTCTTAGGGGTGATTCTATCAGCATAAAGTGCTTATTTCTACTTTATGTGTGGAGAACTTCAATTATCTTCTATTATTATTTTGATTAGATTTTTATTGGTTAACTCAACCAAGACATTACCCTAAGGATAATAATTATAAGTGTTTAGATACACATTATGATTTATAACCCATTCACTCACTTGTGTGCCCATGAAAGCTTTAGAATTATTAGAGATAATGGTGTGGGGTACACCAAATCTTGACACTATATTGTCCATAAAAACTAGAATTGACACCTTCATAGATCCTTTAGTGAAATTACTTAGATCCATCATGTGAAATAATCTATTTCTATGAGGACCCATTTGTGTCCTACACTTGATGGTGGATTTATCATGCCTATAAGTCCAATTCCCATTGGGAAAATGGTTGATCTACTTGAATGGGTCTAGGAGGAAAGGCTATCAACTTTTGCTTGCCGATGAAGTAAGCACACTTTTCAAAATTCCTTACCCATTGGTGGGTGTCTTTGAACAATTCAACCTAGTAATAGCCTCCTTTCATTGTCTTGATTGTCATGGTTCTTACATATAAATGCCCTCTTGATAGGCCATCATGAAATTATTGGAGCACCTTAGGAACTTGATCATGCTTAATACATCTTAACATGACTCCATTCATATCCTTTCTAAATAGTAATCCATCAACAAGGATGTAAGGGATAGAATAAATCCTATAATACCTTTTCTTATACTATTGAAGATCATATGATCACTCATCAATCTACAAGAAGTTGGTAATATATTGGATCTAGATGTTAAAGATAGGTAGCTTGGCTGGTTGAGATGTATTTTGGGTATATAGTGCTTCACGTGCTAGTTCAGTAGTTGTAATATTAGAATCTAGATGTTCACACAAACCTTTTCCTCTTACCATCTTAGTAACTTTTATGTCTACATCATACTTCATAACCTTGGTGATCCATCCTACTCACTTTTCATTTATCTCCCAATTGTTTAGGAATTCTTTAACATGGGTGACTTACCATTAGATGAATTTTATTATTAGAGAGCATATGCTTAAATTTTTTGAGAGCCTTAATTATGGCATATACCTACTTTTCCAAAAAACTATAATTATCCTCATATCATTTCAAGGATTGGTTGAAGAAAGATATTAGTTATTCTAATTGTTCCTAATTATGTTGAGTCAGAATGGTTGAGATGTTTTATTCCCCTTTGAATGCATAAATAATGAAATATTTCTTATAATTTGGGTTGACCAGGGTAGGATCTTGAGAAATAGCTTGTTTGATGGCCTAAAAACTATCTATTTCATCTTGTGTCTAGCTAAAAATGGTACCCTTATTGAACATTATAGTGAGGGGTTTTACCATGGAGGCAAAATTTGGAACAAATATTCTCACAAAATTAATCTTCCCAAGGAAACTTTTAAGTCCTTTCTTAAGGCTTGGAAGTGCCAATGTAGATATAACACTAACTCTTTTTAGGTCTATCATAAGACCTTCTTTTGACACTATGTGCCCCAATATTTTCCCTTCGTGGACCACAAAAATCCACTTCTTTGGGTTTAAATAAACCCCATATTATCTACACCTTTCAAAAAAAATCTAAGG
Source organism: Torreya grandis (assembly GCA_037957365.1). Taxonomy (NCBI): domain Eukaryota; kingdom Viridiplantae; phylum Streptophyta; class Pinopsida; order Cupressales; family Taxaceae; genus Torreya; species Torreya grandis. The sequence goes on along the minus strand of JARHVA010000850.1, from coordinate 575,842 downwards.
TGGTATAGATGTGCTTTAGTTACTTTGAGCATGATAGTGATATCATCCAAATATACCAGGATCATCTCATTTATCATCCCTCTGAATACCATATCCATGGCTCTTTGAAATGTTGCTCCAACATTGGTCAAATCAAAAGGCATCTTTTTGTCTACATACATGCCCCATTTTGTGGTGAAGGTAGTTCTATATTGGTCTAAATCTTGTACCAAGATTTGGTTATTACCTGAATAACCATCTAGAAGGGAAAACCTTTCAAAACCTACTATAATTTGTAAAATTTACTCCATAGGTGGGAGAGGGTAGTGATCCTTTGATTATGCTTTATTTAAGTCTCTAAATTCCATGCACATCACGATTTCACCATTTTTATTTCTAATAAGGACCAGATTAACAACCCAAGATGAGTACTTGATGGGAAAAATTAGATTAGCTTCTATCAATTTAGTAAGCTCATTTTCATCAAGGGTTCCATCTTTGGATTAATGGGCCTTTACTTTTGTTTGATAGGCTTAGTGTTTAGATCTAGCTCTATTGTATGTTGGGCTAAATTAGGGTTGAACCCTCTTAGATCATGATAGATCCAAGCAAATTTATCATCAAATTCTTGTCATAATTTAATAAAATTTCACTTCTCATATTTATTACATACCTTTCCTAGCTTCAGAGTTTTGCCTTTTGAAATGACCATCGACTCATAATCCTCTTCATTGATCAAAATATTATTTTTCTCACCTTTTAGCTAGTCATCCAAATTGAAGATGTTTTCCAATGTAATAAGACCCATATGTAACTTGTTCATTTTTAGTTGGATGACTTGATCCCCATATTGATCCTATAACTTAGGCTAGTTACTATTTGAGAATTTAGCTTCTTTTCTCAATAAGTTTACAATTTGTTGATCATTATCAAAGACTTGCCAATTAGTGACATTGTTAGGAACATACAATCTTACCACTAATTTTACATGTTGGCTATTTTCTTTTCTTATCTCCTTAGGTAAGTTATATTGGGATTCCATTGATGCCATATTATTAACATCTTTATTCTATGATCTTGGTATTGTCCAAATATTTAGAGTGATTAAATATTTTAATAGGTTTCATACTATGTGCTTATAGGATTTTAACAAATTATTCTTAGTCACACTTTTAGATCTTACCTAGTGAACAATCAATTCACTATCACCAAATATTTTTAAATATTTTATCCCTCTTTATTTATCTAATTATAGTCCTTGAATTAGGGCTTCATAGTTGGCTACATTATTGGTGCAACTAAATTAAAGTCTGAAAGAATAAAAATAACTCTCCTTCCAGGGAAAGACCAATATAACACATACCCTTGTTCCATTTTTGCTTATCAAACCATCAAATAATATTTTCCATACACCTTGAAGATATTTGGTTGGTTTTAAGATATTAGGGATCATTGCATCATTATCATGTATGTAATATGTACCCAACCCATTTTCTTCTACATGGTCATAAGGATTAAACTATAAGGTCGATCCCCATTCATCTAATAGAATATCTAGAATATCTTTTGTGGTGGTTACATCCTCATGATTAGTCTCATCTTCTTGATCTTGTAATATGCAAGTCATGTTCATGGGAGTAGGGGTGTATTATTCAATATGATCCTTAGCTATTGGCTTAGCCCTTATTGTTACTCTTATGCCATACCTAGTTATAAGCAATATGTAAGACCAATCCACAGATAGATATCCTCCCATTTTTTCATTAAATTCTCATGATATGAAAATGGCAAAATAATGGGGAAGATCTATATTGAGATATTTTGGGAAATTGACAAACTAGGACAAATATGGATAGTGAGATTTAAATATTTCATTATTCCTATTGTTTGAAAAGAAATCCCATGTAAATAAACCACCCCTTATTCATAGGTGTATATTTTATGCTAAGAGCATTAGCTATCTTTCTGGGCATAATAGAACTACTAGCCCCTGAATATACCATGAAATTATGAACTAGATGCTTCCCAAATATTAATGAGAGATAGAAAGGCAAAGGCTTACCACTTTTGCCCATATTAGCTTCAATTTGTGGCTAAAATAAATTAGTTGTAGTATTAGGCCCCTTAGTTGATTCCTTATCTTTTATTTGAAAATTCTTCAAGGCCTCTTGTAACAGATGTCTTTATATTGGTATAGATAGTGCATCCCACATAGTGACATTTAGATTAGTCTTTTTCATTTGCTTAACAATACTGAAGGGGATAATACCAACCATTGGATATGTATTTTATGGAACCATGTCCTCTTTCATAAGATTTGGAGTAGGTACTTTCACTTTGGGCTGGCTAATAGGTATAAAAGGTGGCCTTTCCATTGTGTTATTTTTTGCAAGTTCTGGTACAACCTTGGAAGTTGAATCTTATTCCATCTTGGGGGGTTGATCACTCTTGATTACTCTTTTATTTGATTGTTTATTTTTTACCACTAGACCTCTACCATTGAATAATGTCTCTTCTTGATTTACTCCATAAAATTCTTCTTCTTCCTAGTTTAGAAGATTAGTTTCTTCTACGGGTTCTTATGTGTTTAATTGTTAGGAAGTGGACTCTTCTTGTTGTCCTTATGTACTTATCATGCCTTGCACAATAAAATATTAACTGATGATTTCATTAAGGTAAGTATTATGATTGTGTGGCTATAAAAAAGGATAACACCACTCATAGTCTTGAACCAAGTTATTATGAATAGGTACAATGGATTTGGAAGTACTTGATGCAGGTAAGGAATGGACATTTATGAGTTTTGGTTATGCATTTTGACCTTACATTTATTGATTACCTTGGTATTTTTATTTGTCTCTATAGTATGGCTACTTAATGAGTTGAAATGTTAGGTTAGCCTACTAATAAGGCTTATAATTCTAAGATTGCTACCTCTTCATAACTACTAACTCATTACCAAAACTATTGAGTAGTGATTTAACCTCATGTAGTTCATCTGTGGGAGTGGGGGTCAAATCCATTGCCTGTCTAGTTGGTAATTAGGTCAAGTGCAGGCATTGTAGGAGATATTTCTAGAAATAGAGGCATTAGTGGTCTTGGGGAAATTTTTTTGTCTTGGATTAAATAATTCTCTGCCATTATCATAATTTCATAAGCATTAGGGAGTGTAGTTCCACCCATAGACTGAATCATGACAGCTATATCACTATTTAGGGATCTTAAGTAATATAGGAAAGCATTATTTATAGTTGGCTTGACTATTACTATAATTCCTATTCCATATCTTTTGGAAGCAAAAAATAAAATCAGTCATGAGCTCATGAGGAGCCCATTGAATGGTGGTCAACTATTCAACCAAGGAAATGTAGTCACTCTTATCTTCAAATTGGGCACATAGTGTAGTGCCTAAATCATCCAAAACTTGGATAGAGTTAGGATCAAGACCTTTATACCACTACAAATATTTATCCTTGAAAGAGGAGACAAAGAGCCTAATTAAAACATTCTCTTGTACCACATTTTGGATAGTGCATAGATTGGCAATATCTTATATGTGTTTCTTAGGAGTAGTAGAAGTTTTTTTAGTGAAATATGGTAGGGTTTTTAAGGATAAGGTTGGTATATCATCATATTAGGCCAATTGGAGAGGGTTGGCCCCATTGAAGGCTACAAGATTTATGGCCATTGTAGGAGGAATAAAACTAATGGGAGTAGGGTTACTTGCAGGGGATGTAAATAAATTTGTTGAATATACTTTATAATGGGGTACAATTTATTTTGATTTACTTTTAAGTGAAAATGATAATTATAAAAAATTTGCTTTCTTACCTTTTGTATTTGATCTCATTTATTTGCTTGGCATATGTAACCCTTGAAATCCTAAAGCTATAAACCAGTGGAGTCACCAGGTGCCTTTGGAGTGTGTTCTAAGTTGATGCAATGTTTGCCAAAAATAATATCAATTTATTTATATTTTTTAGGTCCCACTAGGCATGCCAAAAATTGTTATCACTTAAGTTTTGCACTCATTCTTTGATGTGGAATAACTCATCATACAACACCTAATGATATAATGGGAAAACCTCTGAGCCATGGGATTTTGACAAGTTGTAGTTAACCTCTAGATAAGGTCATCTTTATTTTACTAAATCTGATGCAAATGATAAGATACTAGTTCTATGGAAACTTTGTTCTTTTAGTATCTTTTCTCCTAAACTAAAATTTTGATCTGGAGAAAGGGAAAGAATGGAACTTTAAGAAACTAAAATGATGATTACACTAGATATCTTAGTGGGTCTTAATGCTTACTTTATGAACACAATGGAATATAAAATTATATAAAAATTAGTTTAGCACAAACTCATACAAAATGGGAACCAGAGGCAATATTTAGTTATTTTCACAAAAGGGAAAAGAGTTATTTATTTTAATAAAAAATATTTTCAAAAGGATAAAAATATCACAATGAATTTATTATGACTAAAATAATAAACAAAACTTCCACAAATACTCAAATAACTGGTATACATAGAGATTTCTAAGATAAAAAAGGAAAATCTTCAATTTATTTTTGTTCCAAAGGTTACAGCTTGTAGAAAATACACTCAAAATGCATAAATTATATCCTCTAACATCAAAAATATGGATTGGGACATGGGGTCTACCTATATTTATACAAAATAACTCCTAGATGAGATGTAGTTGTTAGAACTTGAATGCCCAATACGAGAAATCATGCAAATCTAAAAATTTCATGCAAAAGAGGTGAGTTGCTCTATTCCTAGCATCTTGGTTTTGTAGAATGGTTTGGAAAGTAGAATGTAATAGTTTTTCATGATCCTTTCCATGGAATGGCATGGATAAAACTGAAATATCTCTATATAATGCTTTTTCATCTTTAGTTATTAAAAATAGCTCCTCGTGTAAAATAGGCGACACCTAAGATAAACTTGATTTTTTTTAAAAAGATAATTGAAGTTAACTTTGTAAAACCCTAACTTGTAAAATACAAGTAATACTTTTACAACCTTTTAAGTTAATCACTTTTGTCATAATGGAACTTATAATTTCTAATTCATGCTTTTACACTTTTAGCAATTCTAACTTGTCAAAATGGAAAGTGCAATTTGCAAGTGCTTTTTACAACTTTCATATTATCAAAAAATACAAGTTTCTCTTTCTCAAAAAGTTATAAAAAATATTTGTTTCTTCACAATTACAACTTATAATGTTTTGAAAAAATGAAACACAACATATGAAAATATTTCAACAAAAAAGTTAATCAGCATTCAGAATTCCTTCAACTTTTGTGTCTTTCTTGGCCTAGATTTTTTTAGCATATACATCAAAGGCTTTGAAAACTTATTTTACTTACTCTTCATCTAGTCTATAAGAGTAAATGTGAGAAGATTCACAATATAATTAAACATTAAACAATTCTCTTCTAAAATTATTTATTCCTTGTATTTTCATTCTTATATTATCCATCACATTTTCATACCTGATAAACCTATGGATAGAAATTAGGGTGAAGACTGTATCCATTACAGTTTATTTTTCAACTACCTCTTTAAACTTATTCTATACCTCTTCAACCTATAGGAGATTTTATATGTCATTCATTATTTGACATGACATCATATTCATCATTCCTTCCATGTCATTCAACATGTCAATATCTTTATCATGAGTAACCTTGGCTTGGTGAGCAAACTATATTAGTATCCTTATTCAAAATTGAGCTACCCTATGTAATTCCTCATGCTCAACCTCATTCTTTAGTATATTCTCAAAAACATAGATATCTGCATCAATTTAACCTAAATCTATCAATTTTGGATAGTATAGATTCAAGTTTTGAATCTCTCATTCATATTTATTAACCTACTCTTTCAAAATATTTTTGCTCTCTCTAATAATTTCATATTGATCCATTATTGTTTCAATGATTTTAATCCCCTTAGAAATGAGTTCCTCAAACCACTCTTTTGTATCCCTTCCCATGTAATAAATCTCTCAAAATGAATCAATTGTATCTTGATCTGGACTCTGATTGATTGGTTACATTAACTTTAGTTGTTTTAATGCTTCACTAGGCTTTATAAACTTGTTCAATGTTGTTTTAAGTTGATCCACCTTTCTCTTTTTCATCCTTGGTGGCCTTATCATGATCAATCCTTTCAAAGAGAGAATTGATGCTAGATTTCACATCATTCTTTAGTCCCTCTCTTGTCATCCATCTAAGGTGGGTCTTAGAAATATGATAATCCCCTACCATAAGGTTTCCCTTTGATTTTTTGATGGGGCCACTATAATTTCAACATACCTCTCCCATTTGTCATCATTAAATATTTGAGATAGGGTCTTGGGAGTAGGATTGGACTTCTTTTATACTTATAAGATATCAAATTATAATTCACTAAGATCAATCATTTGTTTCCTCTTATTCTCAACTGATTAGGCTAGCTAACTAGGGGTATCCTTTAGTTACATAGAAACTATCATCGAAGAATTAGTAGTTGATGTTGCTACACTAACAAATATTGTGACCATTATATAATCTTTGAAGGATGATGTTAATAATTATTCAATAGATGCTTATGACATTTTACACCCATCATTAGGCTACAAACCTATATTCACATCAAACACCTATGTTACTCTAATTTCTACTAAAGTAGTTGTAGAAATAGTGGAAGTGGATGAGGTGGGGGAAATGGAAATAGTTGTGTCTCTTGGGGGAGTGGAATATGGGATAGACATAGGGATTTTGAAATTTAGAATAATGGGAAGAGTGGAAGCCAAAGTATTAAATGAATCAATGAGATGTGTTAGACCACTTAAGGTTAATGATGTAAGGAAAGTGAGTGTAGATGAAATTCAAATAGTACTTACCTCAAGAGTTGGGGTAGCCTACGGGACTGAAGTTAGGATGACTAAGTCTATAGCTTTATAATGTTGGGTGGTGTTGGAAATAAATGGGGATGAAATGGAGGGGATTATGAATGGAATGGAAAGAGAGAGTGGAATGAAAGGGGAAGGTGAAATTGGAGGAAGGGAAAATGGAGTGGAAACTTGATATTCTACTGATGGGAGACCCTAAGTGTCCACTTGACTCAATTATGTTGGTTTCACTTGGATTATTGTGGTTATAATAGAAGGTGAAGTGGAAAATTCATATGTAGGGGGAGTGGAGATAAGAAGTAGATTTGAAATTAGAGGTGTTAAAACTTGAGATCTTGGAGGAGTTGAAATAGGGGTGAAGGTGCTAAAATATATGAGGCAATGTAGGTAGGAGGAGGGATAACAATAGAGATGGAGGTTATCACTATGATATTCATGGATTTAATATGTGGAATATTATGCTGCTATTGTTTCTTTATATGGAAGGTCAATTAGTTGTTTTACAACTTCCCCCATTCTGCTAGATTTTCCTTTATTTTCCTTAGTCTTTTTCTTATTATTCTTCTCTAGTTCCTTTGATGATTATCCTAGGCCTTCTTTTAATGGATTAACCCCCTTTGCCTTAAGCTTTAAAATCTTCTCCCTAACCCCTATTGTTTCTCCTATGACCTAAACTCCCTTTTTATGCAACTAATTGATTATTATGTTAATCACATAAGCCATTTTATCAAATAGAGAAATGGATTCTAGAATAGACCACCTTACTGGTGGAATGGGTTGTGTGATGACTCATGTTTAATAAATTGGTTCCAATAAAAAGTCATCATATACCAATTCATCTAGAATTGGTGTCAAATCATAGTCTTTGATTTATCATAAAGACATCCTAAAATAATCCCTCATCCTGACTCTTTCCTCATCTTCACAATCTTCCCAATAATCCTCATAATATGTAACATGAGCATATGTTACAAGTTCTAATGTGTTAGTGATCTTACCATATACATCAACAAATGGCCTTGAATCCAAAGTCTTAAGCATCATTTGGCACATTTTAGCTTCACTACACTTGGTCTTAAGGAGGGATTGGCATGTGTATTGACTAATGGAAATTGGGAAATGTATCCCTACCTTATGCCTATTATAAAGGAGCTTATGTGTTTCTAATAGCTACCTGACTAGCTCCATTATTGCCCATTTATTTCTAGCATATCTAGGAAGTGTATAAAGACAACCACTAAAACCTTTTGCCCTAATGTAGGAAAAGGTGGGGAACTGAATAAAATAGGAGCCCCATTTACTCATTTTATTCATTATTTTTGGTGAGAACCTTATTCTCCCAAGTTCCTTGTTGAACATGATAATGATGTAATAGATGAAAGCATCATTTAATCACCTAAAATATTTCTTATTAGCCTCCAATGTGAGGTTTAGGTAGTAGTTATACACTATAATTATTTCCTCAAGAACTGTATTAAGTCCTAGGAATAATCTCCCTTTGGCCAAAATATAGATAATGTAGGAGGTCATGTAGAATTTTCTAGTTATTTTAACCTCCATCACTTGCTTATGGAGGGAATCAATTATTAACTAGGCCTAATTATTGTATTATATATTTTGATATATGACCTAGATATATTGGTATATCCATTCTTGAAATTAGTTGGCATCAAGGCTGCCAATGATGCTTTGCAACAATATAATAATGTCCCCTACTTCATCAATGAAATTAAGCCTATACATGGTCTTTGGTAGCCTAGTGGAAGAAGTCTTGGTGGACTTGAGCCATTATTTATTGATCATCTTTTGACATCCATCTATTTTATCTTTAGAGAACTATGTAGATGTCTATGGAGTTATATCCAAATAACTCTCAAATTATGGGATTGCAAATACTAAGTTGATGAAATCAAGGTCTAGATTAAAATTATTTTCCCCTTTATCATTATAGACCTCTCTTCTATTAGGATCATAATGTTAGGCCAATGTGAGCACAAACTCAAGGTTTTAAACTGACAATGGGAAGGTTGTAGCTTGTGGTAAGCTAGAGTCATAAATATTTTAGATTCAGTCATTCTTAAACTCTACACCTATCCTAGCCCAAAATTCTCCTAGGTCAATATGACCTAAATCCATATCAGTAATCTCTATTGTGTTATAATTTAAACTATGATTCATCCTAGGCCCTTTGGATTTAAACTTCATTTCTTTTGGAGATATGAAAACTAGAGGTATTGCTTGTAAGAAACCAACTATAAAATTTGGTGGAATATGTAGGTGTTTTAATCAATTTAAATTGAAGGTGTTCCAAGCAAGTGTAAGTTCTGGTAAAACTAAGAGGTATTTTGTGTAGATCAAATCTCATGTTTGAAGTAGTATGAACTCTTATGTGGGTGTGAGGTGTTCATAGTAGGTCCACTTTCTGCAAAGACTCAGAGTCTTGTAGAGGTCAAAGGTTCTTAGTGCAATGATAAAACCCATAGGGGTCTAGGATGCTTGAGGCAAGTCTAATGTCTATGGAGACCTTAGAGGTATTTATAGGGAATATTCATTGGTTTAAATGGGAAGTATATGCTTGGGAATATTCTTTTGGATTGATGAAACCTTATATTTTGACTATAAAATTAGGAGGGACAGCTTCAAGGCTTTTATGATGATCACTTTGGGGGAAAATATTCACAACAAAAATCTTAAACATGAAACCCTATAAACCCTAGACTCTAGATGCATTCATTTGAACACACAATCATGAAATCAATGATTTAACAATGCCTAATTCTCAAGGAATATCAGACTAGAAATGGTAACCAAAAAGATATCAAAACTCTACTTAGAAGAATAGAAAACTTGAAAAATGTATCAATTTGTAGGAAAAACAATGAAAAATCATAAGGGGAATATTGTGCATAAATGAAAATGACATGGTGATTAAAATGCATTCATGGATTAAACTCATAGGTACTTGATTTCATGTGGATCAAGGTTTTCTTGCATGGCAAAGGTCATTAGAGTTTAAGAAATTGATTAGCAAATTTAATAATGAATCAAAAAATCCCTAAACACTTAGATTACTTAGAAAACCCTATAATTAATGTAGTTTAATGATGGTTGATGGTAGAAATAGGATCTTCTTGGAGTAGGCCCCATGTATATGGGGATTGAATGGCTTAATTAGATGGAAGGTGGAACCCAATGAGCATTTTTCAAGTTTGCAAACTTGTAAAATGTTCGTGGAGTTCCACATTCTATGGTATGAATGTTTGGCACAGATAAAACCCAATGAGCATTTTACAAGTTTGCAAACTTCTAAAATATTCATGGAGCTCCATATCTCACGAGAAGGGGGGTTTGGTTTCATGAAATCTAGAACTCATCATGTATATTACAAGTTTGTAAACTTGAAATATGAATACCAAGTTTTGGATTCTACTAGTGTAGATGTTTCATGGGATCTAGAGCCTACCATACATTTCACAAGTTTACAAACCTACAATATGCATGTCAAGTTCTTTATTTTTCTATTTTGGAGGGTAGTTTCTTGGTAGGATATAGAACCCATGAATCAATTTAAAAACTTGCAAATTGTACCTAGAGTTCTAGATTCTGTAATACAAAAGGGAAAATAGGTTTTTTGCTAGTTTCAAGGGATTTTATAAAAACCAAATGGGATCTCCCTTAAGGTATAATATGTGTTGATATTTTTTAACAAAAAATATCAACATTGATCAAAAATGATAGTGAGATTGTGAAGATGGTTTTCACGATGCTTGGATTTAGCGATAATATCATCTACATAAGTTTAGACTATTTTATGAATGAGATCATGAAGATATGGATCATTTCATGTTGATAAGTGGCACCAACATATTTAAGACTAAAGGGAATTTTAACGTAGAAATAGTGGCTCATTTAGTATTGAAAGTGGTTTTATGTTGATCCTTAGTAGTAATATTAATTTGATTATATCTCAAGACATTAGCCATAAGAGATAACATTTCATAGCCAATGATGGAATCAACAATGGCACTGACTAATGGTAAAGGAAAATTATTTGTGGGACATGATAAGTTAAGTTTGAAAAAGTTTATACAGATGCAAATAACCATGTTAAATTTATTGTACACCAGAACAATATTAGATACCCATTTAGATTAGTCTACAAGTTTGATGATTTTGGCATTTAAAAGCTTGATTATCTCTTTATGACATAAGGTAGAAATCTAAAGAGAAAATTTAGGTTACTTTTTATGCATGGGTTTTACATTAGTATAAGTAATGATATTATGGACCACAATGCTAGGATCAATACCAAGTATGTCTTTATATGACCATGCAAAAGCTTCATGGTATTTGTCAAAAAATAAACTAAAAATATCATGTTTAGTAGGATGAAGTTATTTGGAGACAAGAATAAGTCAAGGAATAGTATTTGTTCCATAATTAATTGTAATAATTTCCTAAATAAGTATAGAATTTTTATCTTGTAAATGATATGGATTAGGAGGAAGTGTGGAAATAAGATGTGTTTTAGGATCTACACTAGTGATGAAATTGTCAAAATAAGGAGTCTTTTTCTAGAAATGACCAAGTTTATGATGTTGGCATGGAATTTGAGGTTCACAAGCATGGAGTAGTTTTAAAATATCTTAAACAATAGGTATGATGGGTAAAGGTCCATAATATTTGACATAAATCAAGATTTAAAATTCAATTATTATCATTATCAAGCTCTGAATGTATTTTTTGGATAGTTGTAGCATGTGCTTCTAAGGTAATTTCAAGAGTATAAGTAGAAGGTTGTTCGATAGAATATAGTATCGATATAATATTATAATAATTATTATATATGGTTATATATTATAAGTAATTATTAAATGATTTATTTGGTTGATATGATCTATTAGAAGTAATAAATCCTCATGCACTAGATTGATATGATCAATGCAGTCAGGAATGGTAGGTTGGATTGTATTAGGTTGGTCAATTTTTTGTATAACACATGGAGTAATATAAAAGTTCCATTAATGGGTGATACATATCCTTTAAGTTATAATTCACTATTAGAGGATATGTGAATGAAATGAACATTACAATTGAAGGCATGTATTTTTTCTAATGTATTTTGATAATGAAAAGCATCTAAATCTTGTGATTGAGCTTGAGCTATAATGTAAATATAATCACAAGATGGAGATATAACACATGTATTTATTTCAGTTGGAACATCTATAGTGGATATTCCCATATTACTAAAAGTATAAGGGTACATGGCTAAATAAACTTGAAACATTTTAACCACTCCATATCCATTGCAAGTCATTTCATCCTTTGTATAAGAAGATTCATGTGCATTACATGGGGGAATACTATTGTTAGTATCATCTATCAACAAAATGGTTTGATCTCATGGAAGGAAATAAGGAGGGAGCCATTCCATGATGTATGGAGGTAAGTGAGTAGTATTTCAAATGTTTTATAATTTTTTAGGTTCATCATCATCTGAATAAGCAAGAGTTACATGTAGATCTAAATGCATATAAATAGATTCAAAAAGATGAGGGTTGTTGATTTTATTAATCATAGGGATATGATAATTGGATTTGGGATTTAGAAGTAAGATGCTCCAAGAATTAGGATCAGCCACATGTTTTTAATGTTTCCCATTATTTTTGAATTTGATACATTAACTACCAAAAGATGTAATATCTCATACATGATGAGTCCATAGATGACCTAAGAACATGTTTTAATATAAAGTAAGATCAATAACCATGATCTTGGTGCATATTTTCTTGGGTCCAATAGTTAGAGGGAGAACAATTCAACCAAGTGGTTTCTGATTAGTTTTATAGAATACATGACATGTGAGTCAAGTTTGTTTGTGATTTATTTTGGAATATCTAATTTGTTGAATTAACCAAAGAGAAGTAACATTGATGTCATATCATTCATCAACTAAAAATTTTCAAATTAAATTATTATTGATACCAAATTTTGATAAAAAGAGGTGGATCATCAGTTCCAAATATAATTTCATCACCAATCATATCATATTCATGACATTCTATGGAGGGTTTAGAAGAATAAATTATTTCAATAGCATGCACATCTGCAAGTTGAGGAACATCAGGAAGAAACTCAAACTCATTAGATAAATTTTATATGATGTCTTGTAGTTATTGCATTAAAAAATTATGATGATAAGGATAATTTATTACCAACTTCATAAGAGGAATTTTATGAGGCATATAATTAATTTCATCTAAGAAGTTTTAATGAGGTTTAGAATAAGAGTAAGTGAGAGGCATAGGTTGATTACATGGGGTAAGTTTTTTAATTGTCTAAGGTTCCACTAATGGAGGAAGATCATCACTATTATTTTATTTTGAATATGATGGCTTATAATTTCTAGTATCTTTAAGAAGTTGGCCTTTGGTAGACAGCTTGTTAGGTTTTGTAATAGGGTCTTTGTGAGTAGTTTTGTGATGATAATTTTTTTAGCCATGTTCACATATTGAGAATTAGTATAAAATTGATCATAATCAACATCAATAGCATAAACATTTTCATTAGATTATTGTGCATTTGGATTGGAAGAAAGTTATTGAGATTTTTGGGTAGCAGATTTGAAGTTTCTCTTTTGAGAAGCTTTGAGATAATTAAGATGATGCAATTTTATTATAGCATCATGATGAAATACATATCCTAACATCAAATAAACTATAAATTTTATAAGCACATGACATGTCTCATGAGAATTACCCATTTTATCATGGTACTAACAAAATTTATTATTATCATACCGTAATGGGGGAGTAGTGTTGTTATATATGAAAGGTTTAGATGGAGATAATAATTTATTCATTTCTGACATCATCAAGGGTAGGTGGTAGGGAATATAAATATTTGATTTGGTTTCTCTCACTTTTGTTAAAGGCGATTTAGATTGAGAATTCGTTATGGTTATTTCATTAGTTGAAGTTTGGAAATTTTGCTTGATTTAATTATGAGATGGTTCAAATTTATTCATAAAGAAATATTGTCTTTTATATTGATCAAGAGCCTCTTCTAAAGTTTGAGGAGAAAATTGGTGAATCTTATATTGAAGATAGGCCTTAAGGGAAATAATTAAAATCTTGAACATATTATCATCACTCTTGTTATGGTCAACCTTGTGAGCGAACAATTTCCATCTTCTGATAAAAGTATGATCACACTAGTAGGTAATTCTTAGCATTCATGAAGTGACTAAGATAATTTTTAGGAAAATCATTTTGTTGAAACTCTTTAACTAAAGAATTTAAAATATCCTCTAGGTTCTATATGGAATATTAGGGGAGTTGATTATACCATTCTAAAGCACCTCTCATAAAAAAAAATATATGAATTTTATTGGTAAAAAAAGTTGACTTGGACCCATTCCTTATAGAGATTACCAAATTATTTAAGGAAAATATAAGGGTCTTTAGTTCCATCATACCTAATAGTAGGAGAGATTTTTATAATATTTATGGATACAATGAATAGAGCTAAAGGTTCTTTTTGAAGATGTTGGAGAATTTTATTATGCATGAGAGGTTAAGGGATTATATTCCCATCGACATCTTTAAGAGGAGTGAGGAAAAAAATTTAATTATTTTTAGTTATGATAATAGGGATTTGGCTAGCCATTTACAAGATATGGTTTTGTATTTGGAGCATTTGGGAATTTTTTGTTGTTTACATAACATTCATTTAGTGAATAATTTGTGCAAGAATTTTAGTCATATCTATGGATGGATTTTTATTTATAGTAATAGGAGATAGAATGTTAGTGTTGGTAAGAGGATCATTCCCAAGATTAGGGATAAGAGATTTCCTAAATGTGGCATCCTCTATGGTATGGGTCCCTATTAAAGTATTCCTTGTGTTAGTATCAGTTTCTCCAATGGTAAAATAGGAAGTTTGGATAAGGTACCATTTATGTTATGGGTATAAACAATATTATCATCAAAAATTTTTGAATATGTTAGAATCATCTAGATCATCAATCTAATTAATCTATACCATATTTCATTCCATTGATCTAGATGGTGGTCAAGAGTATTTACACCATGATGGATTATCCTCTTAGGTGAATAAAGTGGCTAAGATAGAATAACCCATGTAAAATATGAATGGGTTAAGACTATCAAAAAATATTCTTATTGGTGATTTGATGATGTTAATCAGTATGGGAAAAGAAAGAACAAATGAACATTATTTACCACCTACTAAACTAGGTCAACTAGGGTCAAGATAGTTCATAATAGAGGAAACTAGTAACTACATTAGAACAAACCCTAAAGATACAATGCTAGAAATCAAAAACAAGTAATCATATCAAAATCATGGTAAATGGTAAGTTATCATAACTGAATGAATCTCCTAGATATTGGTAAGCTAGGATATCATTTACTAACACTTTATCTCTTATAATAACCTATCAACTTTCAATATCTATGAGTGCACACATTAAAGTGTGCATTGGTAAATGGGTGGGTAGAACATTGGTACTTTATAAGATTGTTAGTTAATTCTATTATAACTAAACCCACTACAAATTTCACTTATCCAACCCCCTAATAAATTCTCTTCTTAGTAGACCCTAACCAATAAAAACCCAATTTGTCCTACCAGGTCAACCTTGGTCAACCTAATTACAAAAGTTATAACACACATTATGTAACTAGGTTGACCTAGTTCAAGGCCAAATGTTAAATTTTTAAAAATTGGGTCATGGTGGGACGACCATGTTAGATTAAATTTTGTAAGGATTAAGACCTATGCATTTATATAATTACAACCTTAATTTCAAATCCAATAGAGAGGAACATTTATTCTCATATTATTACAGCTTATAATTTTACTACATATGTATTTGAATGATCCATTGCTTAGAGCTTACCTTATGTTGTACCCAACACACCTCCTTTTTCCATAGGGAAATGGGGACCCATTTTTTTAGACTATGGTCTTTACTTTGAGCCCATCTTCTATATGTTGATGCAAAATCTAGGAGAATATTGATTATTTGCCTTTTTGTACTTTGGCAAAGTAGCATTGGTACTATGTTTTCACCAACTAACTTTATACCTTTCAAAAGTCTTTGTCAAGTTTTATGTTTTTAGACTTATCTTTTTTGATATTTTATCTTTAGAACTTTTGTTATGCATGAATTGGTCTTTGAGTTTATTATGTTAGACATTTTATTTGCATTAATTTCCCCATGATAATTCCCCTACACCAACTTCTTCAAAGCAATTAGACTTTATCAGACTTCTCTTAATCAAACAAATTCTCTAAGCCAATTAAATTCTTTCAAACATTTCATCCAAGACATTTTCCTTGAGAAACTTATTCTCTTGAGATTTTTTATATAGGACATTTTGTCTGATGAAATTTGGTCTTCATAACATTTTTCTTAAAATAATCTTGTTGAAACAAAAGGGCCAAAACATATTCTTCAAACTTTTTGTCGTGGGCATTTTTCTCGATGAACATACCCTTTAGACCTTTTTTCATGGGCATTTTTCCTAATGAAATATACTCTTTGAGATAATTACTTCAAACATTTTGTCCAAAATAATTTACCTGATGAAATACATGCCCTACACAAAAAGTCCATAATAATTACCCTATGCAAAAATCCTACAACATTTTCCCCACACAAAAATGCTATAATAATTTACCTAAATACCCTACTACTGAACTCTATAGGAGTGATAAGTGGAAACATCCCAAGATCCTAGATGATTGATCAATGACCTATGGGAATAAGTAGAGTCAACAAGTCAAGATCCCAAAATCCCTATAGGGATGCCAAGTGGCACCCTTGTGTTCAAGCACTTTATTTTATATATGAGTATATGACAAGTCATTTTTCATTATACTTATAGGAGTAGGAAGTCCTAAGGAAATGAAAAGTGTCTAGCTTGTAGGGAGTTAAGTCAATTTGATGGTCATGTGGACATCTTTGATGGTCATGTGAACATTAAATTTAGGCTAAAAAATAAAATGACAAGGGATTAAATTATGATGGTCACATGGACAACATTGACAGTTGTGAGGACATCATTGATGGTTGCATGAACATCATATTTAAGATCAATAATTAGCTATTTTGAAATTAAAGGTTAGTGGGCTCAAGAAAATCAATGGATAACATTGATCTATATAGTTGATCTGATGGTGCAAGATCGATAGAGACTTTTCAAAGGAATGAGGACATGACAAGTGTCAAGCTTATAGGAGTCAATTAGTCAAATCACTAAGATATACAAGCCACATTAAATTAAGCATAGATAATTGATCGTATGAGATCAAAATGGAAAATTTAAAGGTCCTATAACAATTAAATATATACCAAGTGGCATGCTCACATTTCATCATGTAGAATATCTAATGGTGTGAATCGACCATAGACTTTTCTAAGATCAAGACCTAATGAGGTAGGGATGCATGTCCTAAAGGAAATAGCCATATTTCAAAAGGTAACAAATAGAATGACAAAAAAATCATGTAGATCTTTAGACACTTTAGCTATATTTAATGATATACATTGGGTCTCATAGTTAAACTAACATATGAACACACATGTCTTATAACTAATTTTTTTAGTGAATATGAAAGTAAAGATCAGGCAACAGAACATAAGAAGGCTACAGTTACATGTCATATCAAATTTAAATTAAAATTAACACTATCAAATCTTTCAAGATAGAGACCCTATAAATCCTTCTGGAGGGATATTCTATAAAGGCACAGGTGACATACAACACACTATTTAGTTAGATTGGTCAAAGCTAAAAATAGTGTCACTAGTTCTAAAACATTGGTAAAGCGGTATTTTTCTTAGAAATATGTATAATATCCATTTGAAAATAGATAATTTTAAATATCAATAAGTTGTTCTTACAACCTATAAAAGGAGGTATTATCATTCAATTCGATCTATAATTATACACATGCACATGTTGCATAGCTTTTACAAAGGTTATTTTAAATTGATAACTATAATTGGACCCTTATACAATTTTTAACTACATTTATAATTCAAGTTCTAAATATCACATGTAATGTCCTTGCTTGAATTTGGAGGATGAGGAGACCCCTTCCCCAAGTCTATATAAATAATTGTAATTCAACTTGGATTTTTGTCAAAGAATTTTAAATACAAGAGCAACATCAATTTTGATTATTAGTGAATGTGTTTGTGTATTTTATTTCTAATTTTTATGTAATTAGTTTTTAATTTATTTGGTTTTATGTTTCAATAATATTTAGTGTGAAATAGATAAGAATGGATTCTTGACTATCTTGATTGATGTACAAATTTGTAGATGTGTAATAGTTATTGAGATATTGGTGAATTATATTGATTAAATCATTTAATTTGATTGATTCATAATTATGAATGTGCATAAGTGCTTTCTTTGATGTAGTTTTCTATGTGTGTGCAATAGCTACCTCAGATAATTTCCTAACCCGAGACATAATCTCCTAAGTAAGAGTGTGAAATAGTTGCCCTAAAAGGATCAACTTTTGTCTAAGGCCAATGAATTTCCTACATCAATATCTCCTTAGACTTATTAGCCATGTCTAATTTTCTATGTGAAATTCTTGTTAGAAATAGGCATAAGTTTTAAGAGCACTTGTCCTTTTAAATACCAGTTAGGGAAGTGATTCCTAAAAACCATAAAAGATTTCTTTTTTACCTTACCATTTCCTCTTTTTTTGAGTTTGTTTTGAGATCTACCCACTTTAGATTAAAATCTAAAAATCCATCCAACTCACCTATATATTCATTATCCTTTAGGTACCACACCTTCATCTAAAAACCTTGTCAACAAATTGCATGCCCTACCAGCTATTCCATCAATAGGTTGTTCCAATTACATACCTACAACTTGTGTCCTAGAGTGGAGTTTATCTCCATTGAGATCCTAAAATGTTAAATGATACCTCATTATGTTATGGTGTGCATAAAACCCACATCAATAGTCAATTGTTGCTATAAATAGGGTCATACCCTTAATAATAGTACTTATCCTTTATGTAGAGTTACACTAGAGTCACCCAAGAGAGTGACTAGATTTGATTCCTAGGTCAGTTTGCTGGTCTCGCCCCTGACAAATCATAAGAGACCTAAAAATGTGCCAATAGTCCTGGTTCAACAAAAACCACCTCCTCTATTAGGGAACACCTTACCTACAGTTACCCTTTACGTATTAACCAACTAATGGCTCAGCCCTAGTTAGTTAGATCTATTATTTCCATCCCAAGGGATGTGCATGATTTACCTTAGAATCCCAAAAAATACTTACCATCCTTTTCTCCTACAAGAGCAAGGATAATAGAGGAACATATCAGATCTTTTAAATATGCATTAAGGCTAATGAATATTTTCCATGAGGGTGTTGCATTTATATTATTCCCTTTTACTTTAATGGATACTACTTATGATTGGTATTTAAATCTAATAAAATATTTCATCACTTTTTGAGATGAATGTCAAGCAGCTTTTCTTACATAGTTTGCATAGGTCACTAATCCTAGTTTAGTATACCAGTACTTCATAGCATGAGGAGAGAACCTAATGAGTTCATTTGTGCTTTCAACTTAAGGTTCTAAAAGATATACAACTGGTTGATCCCAATGTACAAACTAGATGAGCCATTAGCATTGAAGATGTACAAGAATGCCCTAGACCCAATCACTATCATGTTCCTAAGAAGAGAAATTACTAAAATAATTTAATTTTAACATATAAAAAGGTTATCAATATATAAAATTAGCTTAATCCTTAGACATGTGGTGCACCTAATGTCAACAATAGCTTTCTAGCATTAAATCCATTACAACATGTGAATTATAATGTTCACATGTTTAATCAAAATCAATTATACACATTGCCTCCATTGACATAGATAACATAGCCAACTTTCATCTTGTTGAACAATCATACGACAAGAAATGGTTACCAGCATAATCAATAATCAGCTACACTCCCCACTATTATTTTATAATATACTAATTATACAAAGTCAGAACTGGATTCCATCCAAAAGATGGTTCAAAATTTGAGCAATGACTTCTTGAATATACAAAGGAAGATGGGCAATGCTAATGGCCCAACCAATAATTAGAAATTTAGATTTCAAATATATAATAGACTATTCAATAGGCTTGAGCAGCCTAACAAACTTCTATAGATCCACATGGTAGAAATAGTTTTTCCTAATTGGTGTAGAGTTTACAATAGCTCTCAACATGGTGAGTTTGACTATGTAGAGTTCTTTGCAAGGTTCAAAATATTTAAAAGAGAAGTAGTTAGGTAGGACTAGATGAATAATCCACTAGAATCCCACCAAGATCTTGGCTCTTCAACTACCATTATGTTCTTCCAAACTCATGAGTTTCCCTTCTCAAGTGAAGGTTATAATGAACTAGAACATAATATGTATGAAGTTCACACTTTCTAGTAGTTCCAAGGAGGTGCATACAATCAAAATTAATAAGCATCCACTTATAACATTGACTCATCCAAATACCATGGTGATTCCTCATAATCCTAAATCAAATAATAATTCACCCCTTATAAAGGGTAATGATTAGTAGTAGAACAAGGAATAATCAAGCAAAGGAGGATATATCATTATTGAGGATATGAAAAATATCAAGGTGAATATAACTCTTCATGAGTTAGCATAGATCCCCAAATAAAATGAGATACTATGGAAGTCCATTACTAGAAAGGATCCTATGGAAAGAGATAAAGCATCTATAGACAAAGTGAAAGTCACTAACACCAACATCATCTACAAGAGTAAGCTAGAAGTTCTACCTTTGTTGTTAACTATCAGGGCATTTGCTAAGAATATTCATAATTGTTTAGTTGATTCTAGAGCATTTGAAACTATCATACCCACATCTATATGTCAAAATCTTCATCTCACTCTAAGTCCTTCAAAGAGAATGGTTTCATAACTGGATAAAATAGTAGTACCAATAGTTGGATAATTGACCAATGTGTGTATTCAAGTAGCATCTAAGCCAAGAGTCTAGATGACCATTGATATCTTGGTGGTGGATATACCTGAAGGTTATGGATTGTTGCTAAGAAGGGATTGGTCCAAAATATCTCTATAGACTTCTCTCATATTTGGTTACCATGGAGAGGAGATATAAATCAAATAAAAATTGATAGAGAGTTGATAATGAAGTATCCCATCATGGAATACAATGTCAAGAATGAAGAGGTAAATTATAAGTCTCCTAACATTAGTATTTATACTTTTACCACTTAGAATCAATTATAGAATCTATAACCTAAAGGTTCCAATCAGTTGTGGACTCTACACATTGATGGTGCTAGATCTAAATAAGGATTAGGCATGGGAATAAAGTTGATTGATCCACAAGGTAAAAAGTTCTTGGTAGCATACAGATCACATTTTTCATGCACAAATAATAGATTTGAGTATGAGTCTTTAATTTTGGGATTATAATTTGCACTTAAGAACAATGTAAAGCAAATACTATTATTTAGTGACTTAGAGTTGGTGTTCAATCAAGTCAAATAAATATCAATGAAAACTTTATAATTTAAATAATAATGTAGCACTTTATAGAGAGAAAAATAAAGTAGTGGACTCACTAGCTATTATTGTTATTGATCTGGAACCCTTTCAAGAATCTAAATTAAAAAGGTTCTCTATTGAATTGGTACCATGTCCTTCCATTCTAGATAACATAGAAAAAATTTAGGTCTTTGATGATGACCAACATATTATTCAATTTTTAACTAATTTAAGGGAATTAAATCCAAAACCATCGATGATAAGGACATTAATCACATCTATCAAGAGCAATCAGATAAAGAAAGAATTCTCCATCTTAAGGAGAATTGAATTTTAGCTGGGTTAATTTCTTTCAAAATACCATTTGATAGAGACCCTCAATCTCAGTAACTCAAGAAGCCCAAGGTTAATAAATCAAACTTTAGAAGGGAAAATTAGGAGATGAGCATAGCACACATTATGTTAATATCAATTTCAGCAATACCCTAGAAAAAAGATAGTAAGTGAAGGATCTAATCACTTAATATAGGGATGTCATTACTTGGACATATAAAGATTTGAAAGTATATGACCCATAGGTCATTACTCATATGATTCCCTTAAAGCTAGATCATAGACCATTTAGGCAAAGTTAAAGGCCAGTTAATCTTATTCTAGAGTCTCTCATTTAGAGAGAATAAGAGAAGCTTTTAAGTGCAAAAATCATCTTTCCATTAAGACATTCTACCTAGGTGTCTAATTTGGTCCTAGTAAGAAAGAATGGTGAGGTTAGATTATGTGTGGACTTTAGGAACTTAAACAAGGATTCTAAAAAATAAAATTATCCCCTACCTTCTCTAGATGAGGTGATACAAATAGTAAGTGGTTCTAAAATGATGTCCCTTTTAGATGGATTTGCAATCTATAATCAGGTACTGGTATAATCTGAGGAAAGAATGAAGATAGCATCCACTACAAATTGGGTAAATTATACATATAATAGAATTTAATTTGGCCTAATAAATATAGGAATGACCTTTCAACATGCCATGAATCATGATTTCAAATGACTAATAGGAAAAAGTATAATCATCTACATGGATTATGTTATGGTAATTTCAAAGAATAATAAAGACCACATAATCACTTACAGTCCATATTCAAAATATTTCAAAATTTTTGTGTTGTGTTAAACCCAAAAAAAATCATATTTAGAGTGATTGAAGGTAAGATTTTTGGGTACATCATCACCAAGGATGGGATCACTATTGATCTAAACAAATTTAGGTGATTCAAAAATTTAGCCACCAAATAGGAAGAAGGAACTTAAATCATTCTTCAGAAAGATTAAATTCATAAGGAAATTCATCTCAAAAAAATTAGATATTATTAAACCTTTGTATTTAATGCTCAAGTAGGATTCCAAAATAGAGTGGACAACTAAAACTTGAAAGTCCTTCTAGGACATTAAAGATGTAATATCAAAGGTTTCAGTATTAATTAGTCTAGATTTTAATAAAGATTTATACTTATATTCATTTGCTTTAGAGCATAATATTGTATTTTTCATCATGCAAAATAAGGAAGAGATTGAGTAATCAATTGTGTCTATGAGTAAAAATTTTAAAGATAAAAAACTTAGGTACTCCTTGATTGACAAATATATTGTTTCCCTTATCAAAGCCATGAAGAAGTTTTAGCATTACATATTAAGGAATAAAACCATCACCATTATGCCTGATCATGTGGTCAAGCTCACCTTATAATAGAAAAAACTAGGAGAATGATGAGACAAATATATGGCTAAGATGCAAAAATTTGACATAGAGATAAAGATGGCAAATATTGTTTAAGGCCCAAGCATTGTTTAGCTTATGACTGAACCAGATCCATGCATCATCATTGAAGGGTATGTGAAGCTCAAATATCTAAAGGAGAATGGTATATTGATATAATATAGTATTTAATTATAGGAACATGTTCCCCAAAGCTTAATAAAGAGATAAAAAGAGCTTTGAATATCAAATCTACTCATTGCATGATCAAGAAGGGAGTCCTGTATAGAATAAATTATGAAGGTATTTATCTTAGGTGTGTATCTGTAGAGGAAGTTAAAGAAATATTAGAGAACTTACATCAAAAGATAGATAGTGGTCATCCTTTTAGAAATACCATAGCCCATAATATCTTAAGAATGGGCTACTGTTGGCCAATAGTTTTTAAATATTCTCATACTCACATCAAAATATGTAATAAATTCCAAGCTCCAGCCAAGAGAGAAGTACATGTAGCAATGTCTTTACAACCAATTATTGAAGGAAAGCCATTTGCCTAGTGGGGTTTAGACTTCATTGTTGTTATCAACCCAAATTCCTTAGTAGGCCATAAATTCATGCTTGCTACCACAAACTATTTTACCATATGGACTGAAACCATAGCCAAAAAGAACTATAGAGAATAATATGTGATTCACTTCTTAGAGGAACACAAAAACTAGATTTGGCATGCCCATTTCTTTAGTTTGTGACAATAGAGCAAATTTTATATCATTAAAATTTACTGAGTGGGCATATGACAACTAGATTATTATTAGGTCAACATCCAAATATTACCCTTAAGGAAATGGACTAGCAAAATTAATGAACAAGAATTTGATTAATGCAATTAAGAAATCTATTGGGGACAAACCCTGGGACTAGCATAATTTATTGAAATATGTTCTTTGGATAGACTGAACTAGACACAAGCAAGCCCTTTAATCTTTACCTTATCTATTGGTGTATGGATGTAAGCTATTATTACCTATCATGTTGAATCTACCCACGTATTAGTTTATGTAAGACTATATGGAACTGAGCAATAAAGTAGAATTAAAACTATTGGACATAATAGAAGTGGAAAATTCAAGGAATGAAGCCTTACAAACATTTATTAAACACCAAGATATGGTCAAGAGGTGGTTTTATAAAGTAAAAAAGGTCAAAGTATTTAGTATTTTAGATCTATTTCTACTTTGGGATAAATCCCATGAGAAGAAAAGACAACATGATAAGTTTGTCCCACTATGGATCGGACCATACCAAATTTTAGAGATCATGGGCAATAACACATTTCATCTAAATGACCTCCAAGATAATGAGCTTACATATCTAGTCAACAGGTAGTTTTTGAATCAATACTTCATGGTTGTACTATCTAAAGATACCCTAAATTGAAGAAGAAGAGTGGTGATTATAGACATAGGATTAGATCAGATTTCTTGATTTCTTAGATTAGATTTCCTGATTTCCTAGTCTAGTTTCATGCTTTTTAGGTTAATATTTCTTACTTTCAGTATTTTACTTTCATATATTATATTTCATGCCTTTAGATTAGATTTTAGTTCTTTTTTAATTAGGTTCCTTACTTTCTTAGGTTAGTTGTTCTTTGTTTTCTTTGATGATCTGAACTATGTTTGTTCTGATTGTAACCAAGCTAAAAATCCAAACCAACTAAATGAAATAAATAGATCATGTATATATTTGGACACTTGAGCTATATTTAATGATAGACATTGGGTCTCATAGTTAATCTAACATATAAACATACATGTCTTAGAACTAATTTGGTTAGCGAATATGAAAGTAAAGATTAGGCAATAAAACATAAGAAGGCTACAGTTACATGGCATCTTAAAGGTAAATTAAAGTTAACATTATCAAATATTTTAAGATAGGGACCTTTTAAAACCTTCCAAAGGGATATTCTATAAATACATGTGTGGCATGCAACATACAATTTAGTTATATTGGTCACAACTAACAATAGTGTCACTAGTTCTAAAATATTGGTAAAGTGGTATTTGTCTTGGACATATGTCTGAGATCCATTTGAGAATGGATGATATTAAATATTAACATGTTGTTCCCACATCCTATAAAAGGATGTATTATCATGTAGTTCAGCTTATAATTATAAAAAGTGCCTTTATACACATGCACATGTTGCATAGTTTTTACAAAGCCTATTTTAAATAAATAACTACAATTGGACCCTTATATGGTTTTCAACCATAGTTAAACTCAAGTTCTGAATATCACATGTAATATCCTTACATGAACTTGGAGGATGAGGTGACCCCTTCCCCAAGTCGATATAAATAATTGTAATCCAACTTGGATTTTTGTTAGAGAATTTTGAATATAGGAGCAACATCAATTCTGATCATCAATGAATGTGTTTATGTATTTTCTTTCCAATTTATATGTAATTAGTTGTTACTTTATTTGGTTGTATGTTTCAATAATCTTTAGTGTAAAATAATTGTGAATAGATTCTTGACTATCTTGATTGATATACTAATCTATATATGTGCAACAGTTATTAAAAGATTGGTGAATTATATTGATTAAGTCATTTAAGTTGATTGATTCATAATTATAAGTGTGAATGAGTATTTTCTTTGATGTATTTTTTCTATGTGTGTGCTATAGATGCCTTAGATACTTTTTTAGCCTGAGCCATAATCTCTTGAATAAGAGTGTACAATAGCTACCCTAAAAGGAGTAACCTTTGTCTGATGCCTATGAATTTCCTACATTAGTATCTCCTTATACTTATTATCCATGTTTGATTATGTGTATGTAATTACTTCTAGCAATAGGCATAGGTTCTGAGAGCACTTATCCTTTTAGAAACCAACAAGGGAAGTGATTCTTAAAAACCATAAAAGTTTTCTTTTCTGCCTTACTCTTCCCTCCCTTTTTGAGTTTGTTTTGAGATATACCTACTTTAGATTAGAACTCAATCATCTATTAGTTCCCAAAATTACACTAGAGTAATTTGGGTCATTGTATGAGTTATGCCCTATGTCAGAGTTAAGAGAGATTCAATGTCTTAGTTTCTTGCATTCCTCATTAGGAGGAAATGTTGGGGCATGTAATTTGAGCAATCATGTATGTTATCTTGGTTAGAAAAATCTAAAGGGACATCTATCAAAGATGGAAAATACCTAAGGAAGGCTCGAGAAAGATTTAAAAATTAACCACATGTGGAGCAAGGATTCTATGGCATGAGAGTCTATAGTAAACAATTGAGGGTGTAACCAAGTCTTTTTCCAAATCCTAGATCCTTTGCACTTGAAAGAGGAAGTATGTCAATGTCCTAGATAAAAATAGCATGTTGTCCTTATGTGTTTTGTTGATTAAGTATTTGACTTAAGGGATTCCCCTTGAGAGTGAGAATTGAGAGATGGGAGGATTTTTCACTCCTTCCCTTTTGAAGGAAGTTGGTATAAGTGGATAAAGTGGCCATGATCCTAGTTTATTTTTTGATGTGGACACTTGGTAGAACATTAGGCCCTTGGATGTTTTAGGCCTCTTTGAAAAATTGTCCCACTTACCTTTTTGTGGACATGGTGCTAAAAATTCCTAGGGCCCAGATGTCTATTTTTAATAATAAAAATATTCATTCCACGTGGAGGTGTTCGGGTGATTGTTAACTTTGGGACCTTTTTGGGAATTGTCTCACTTGATTTTATGGACATTTTTTAAAAGTTCCCCAAAGGCCTAAATGCTCAAGTTTTTTCAAAATAAGGATCCTTATAGGTTGTGTCCTTGGTTTCATTGAAAACTTGATACTTTTTGTCCCACAGCACCAAAATTTCATAACAAGTAAAAAAGGTGAGGAAATCTATGAAGACTCAAACAAGAGTTTTTTAAATCTATGATTTACTCATATTTTTCCATGTATTGTGAAAGAGTGGTTGCTTAGTGTGCAAGGGAAGGCCTTTCATTTTCCCTCTATTTTTCAAATGAGGCTCAAGAAATTAATGGGGGTAGGTGTTGATTTACCACCTTATCTTAGAGAATTAACGGTAACCCTAATTTTAAAATGTAAAATATTATAATTAAGTGTTATTTTTCATTTAAACTTACCTTTCACATTTAGAGCTAAAGATTTGTGCTTCTGAGTGACTAAGTGTGTCAGAGTAAAGATTGACATGAATATAATGAATTAGAGTGCTAATTACAAAGGATTTCTAATTCCACTTATGTGCAGCCTCAACTACTACCAATGGTAGCTACTTTAATAGCATCTAATGGAAGCATCATATTAGTATTGGATTCAAACAAGGGAATTGATGTTATGAATTTGTATTTTGGGGCACTGGTAAATGTTTTTCAAGACCCCAACCCCCCAAAAGTAGTTACTAATGTTGGCATGAGCTACATCACACCAACAACAGTGTTTCCCATGGCTTCTCTATACCCAGAACTCATCATAGCAAGTGCTTAAGTGTATCAACTAAATACTATAACCATCATCAATGGTAGTCATTTAGTAGTATGCTCCTTTACTTCAAAGGCCCTCATCACTATGCTTGGAATTCTAGCTCAACCAAAAATCATCACTCAGTGTTGAGGAATGCCAATAATATTTTGATAATGACCAAAAAGCCATTTGGGAAGTAGTAAACTCATGTTGGCTACCAATAAAA
This sequence comes from Torreya grandis, assembly GCA_037957365.1. Lineage (NCBI taxonomy): Eukaryota > Viridiplantae > Streptophyta > Pinopsida > Cupressales > Taxaceae > Torreya > Torreya grandis. The sequence continues at coordinate 547,900 of JARHVA010000850.1, read as the reverse complement.
TAACTAAGGTCTCAAGAATGTCAAATAACTTGAAATTGGCAAAATTTAATGAGTTGCCTCAGTATGTTATAACCATGATCACCAAAATTTATGGGTTACCCACTGTTGAGAAGTTTGAGACATGGATGTTTTTAATCATGTTCTGCATACTAAAGGGAAAGAAGAAGATCAACTGGGCCACCATCCTTAGTGACAATTTGCATGCACAAATGATGTGCCTCTAAGTAGCCATTACCTCCAAATAGAAATTTCAAGGTACATTTTATATGTCTTCCTACCTAATGTATAGTTTGGTACACAATAGGGTTTTCCAGGGACTTACTAAGAACCCTACAAGGATGAGGATTTAAGAAATATATCATGAGGTAACCCTAGAAGGATCTAGTAATATTTTTTTCAAGGTGCATAACTGATTCTTCAACCCCATGATGAGTGTATTCTACCCCCTAAGGAGCTTGAATAGAATGTCTGTAATAGCCAAGCAGGTAACTGAGAATTTTGGTGCCACCTATATTTGAATAAAAACATGTACATACATTAGGGTGAGTGGGTATTCTAGATGCCCATTCAAATTGCCTAGATACCTAGATGATAGATTGAAAATAATGGAGCTATGTAGGTAGATTCTACCACTACATGAAATGATTGCAGTGAAAAAGATAAACAATCCTTTCAAGTTTGATGTGGTGATTGGTTTCTATTCATGCCCTTATATGGCCAAGGCAAAGGGGTTATAACTAGAAATGATTTTGTATACACTTGGTAAGATGCCACCCTAACCCAATTATAACATCATATGGTTGATAAACATGGTGACAAACATAGTATGGCATCATTCCCACTATGAAGACTTGTGGTCTAATTGTACCACTGAAGAAGATGTCAATAAATAGGAGTACATGAGGTTAATAATGCAAGAGGTCATATCATATGACATTGCTCCTCTCCCTAAGGATATGGTCGATGATAATATGATGCTCTCTTCCACATATAATAGGATCAATATTGAATCCCATCCTATCAGTGTGCTAGATTTCACTAAGGAATAAATTGATTCCATCCTTAGGTGAGTGACATGGATAATGAGGAGAACCTTCAGGTGGTTAAAGGATCATGGGGTCAACCTCAAGGCATACAATACCCCTACCCTCCAAGAGTTAAGGGAGGTGAAATAATTGAATGCATTCCTTCCTATATACAATGGTAACCCTCTAGCCCCATCATCACCTATAGCAAGGAGAGGGAAAAGAAAGTTGGGAGACACTTACTTCACCAAGCTGGTGGACATCAAGATAATTGATTGCAACCCAATCCAAAGCTAGGATGTATTTATCAAAGATAAATATCCTAGCTAAAACTTAGGATAAAATTATCATGAGGTAGGTCACACTAGCTAGCATCATTCCTAGTTCAATTTTAAGGAGGAAAGCTCTAGGGGTGTCAGCCATCTCAATAGCTTCTCACATGGCCAGTCAAGCACCAATCCCAACTATCCTATCTCTATAGAAAACAACAATTGATCCTCCTTCAAATATATATTTAAGAGAGGAGGTGAGGAACAAGAGGAGCCACAAAAATAAAAATAAAGCCAAAAATACCATCTAACCTCTAGCAAAATATCTGATCAAGTAAAGGATAGTTCTCTTCAAAGACCCAATCATCAAGGAGTGCCCCCCAGAGAAAAAAGAAGATCAAGCTTCATACACATAGAGGGTCAAGGATATGATTGAGTGGGAGGACTCAGATGAAGAAAGGCTGATAGCTAAGGTAATGAAAAAATAGTGCACCTTCACTCCCCCTAAAGTGAGAACTAGGTAGAAGACCCATAGGGACAAACATCACTCCCCTTCAAAAATCTTGATGGAAGGAGCATCTGTAGAAGAGGAACCTACAACAAAAAAAGGTAAAGGTGATAAGGAAGCAAATAAGACTTTAGATGATACTCTATCATTTGATGATGTTGTGAATTTTGGTGCCAAGGTAGCCACCCAAGTAGAAGGCCCTACTAAAAAAGAGACCCACTCCATAGAAATAGAGGCATTTATCCAAGATGTTATTTCTCAGTCACCTAGGTAGGGCAAAGTTGATAAATTCAAGGACACCCCAAAGCAAGATGATGGGGATCAAGGTGAACTTGGGGATGACATTCAATCCCCCACCAGTAGTGTAAAAGTGGGAGAATAAGAGAAATATAAAATAGAAGAAGAGGGATCAAGCCTATAAATGGGCACCCCTATAACTTCAAAGGTCCATAAATATGTCAAGGAGTGTACCCCCAAGGATGATACTTTAATAAAAATCCCTTGATGGATTCTCCCCATCATCAAGGTACATGACCCAGAGAAGCATAAGGGTTATAAGGCCATGATTGGTGAAGAGTCACCTAAATGTGACAAGGAAGTCACCATATCCTCTATAAACCAATCATCCCAGGGTGTTACAAAAGTAAAATCCATTATTCTATCTTCCATCTAACACACAAAAAAAGGGAGTTCCATTAACAAATTGCACATGGAGTTTTTATAGCTTAGGTCTGATTTCAAATTTTTAGAGAAATTTAAGTTGGTCCTAGAGAAGGAAAAAGAAGATCAGGGAAATGATGAAGACACACAATAATTTATGTTAATCCCTCCTAAACTAGTGATATTCCTAGTAGTTTCTTCCCCATTAGAACCACTCATCACTACTATAAGGCCATCCTCAGCATCTGTAACTTTAGTGGGTTTTCAAACCAAGCCCCTTCTTTGGATTGTAGACCAAGTGAAGGAAAATAAGGATGTGATGAGTAAAGTAGGGGATATTAATATATCCTATATTGTTCAAAATAAAAAGGCCAAATCCCTAAAGAAGTCTAGGATACATGTCAGAATGACATTCACTGACATAAGGGAAAGAAGTATTGAAGTAGCCATTCTTCCTTTAGATGTACTGAAGAAGGATAATCCCATGGAAAACTATTCCATATACCATTACAATCTCAGGGAGCCATCAAGGAAGGAATTTAAGCATACTTCACAAGTCCTAGCTAACATGGTGATGTATATAATGGATAAAGATAAAGCCACCATGGAGGAATTAAAGGTAGAAAATTAGGGTATGATCTAGTACTTGCAAAAGTTACTAAGTGAGCCCTAGGGGATGACTCCAACCACCATCCAGGGTCCTAACATTTCCCATATCCCCATTAGAACATTGAACATTAACTATGGTGAATATTTAAAGATCATAGGATGGATGATAAAATATTGGCAATAGGACTTGACATCTTGAGGCTAAGAAATAATCCATATAGCTATGGAATGGTTAGATGATGAGACAAATAGGTGAGGAGAGTGTAGCTCCCTATCATATATTTATGATGTTGATATCAGAAGTTTGGAGGGACTTAGGCCTAAAATAGATGAAATATTTAAAATGGGCAAGGATATTTTAATCATAGAAAACATTATCTCTATAAATAATATTAAGATGCCCAAAGAGTGCCAATTGGCCATAAAGCACAAGCTCACTATGCTCAAGGATGGCACTTTTGATACAAAATAAATAGGGAGTGATACAAAGAAACAATAATTGGCTATAGGAATATGATGCCAAATTCAAGTACTAAATGGGCTCGAATAGAATGATCCTCACCAATATGATCGAGAAGTTTGTTACACGTAAAGACAAGCTAACAAAGGATATAGTCATTGATGTGGATTTTACATCATGATGAGATATCCCTAGTTTCTTTCCCAAAAAAGGGAATAATCCCATACATCCCTTTCTCTTCTTATCCTTTTTTCCTTTTTGTATCTTTCCTTTTAAGGAACTTTTGTACTTTTCCTGGTAGTGGCACGTCCCTTTATGAGTTTATTTTGTCTAAAGAAAGGATGTTTTTTGTTTTTTTGCACAAGTGGATAAAGTTTTATTTTGTCCCTTGTGGGTTATTTTACATATACATAACTATAAATATTCTTCTATAGTGGGAAATCATATCCTTTGTCATCATGAGAGCACACCTGTAAGTCTAAGGAATTAAGTTCATTACAACCAACTCCAAGCCCACAAAGGAATCTTCTAGTTGGAATATCTTTATAGAATATGCCAAGTATGTTTATGTAATTGTATAAGTAAAGGAGGTTTGTCCCTTTACAAATGTTAGCTAAAAATTTGAGTGTAAAAGAGAATAGCTTGGAAAGTCATCCCTGTGTAGTGCCCTAGTACCAAATTGATTTCATTTGTAAAATCATTGGCAAGCTTTGAGATCATCTATGATGTTCCCTTGCTATAGAGTCATTTATATAGAGTGTCTTATAATATATAATTTTAAATAAATTTTTTGTGATCAATATTTTCCCAATAAATAAATAAAATATTTTCATGGTTTGCATTCTATCTTGTTGTTCAAATGCAGTGTTTCTTTTCACAAGCTAAATAGATTGGTTGTCTAGTGTATGTTTCTTTATGGTAGTCATTTGGAAGGTGCAACCAAAACATAAAATCATTTCTATTTTAAATTTTGGGGAATGAAGCATTGATATCCTTTTTAAGTGTAGTTTTGGGCTCATGGATGCAATAGAAAAGAATTCTTAAAAGGTTACTTGTGGTGTTGCTTATAATCTTTCAAGGACCATAGGTGTGTAGTTTTTTCCTAGTTATTTTAAGAATTAAGCAAGAATTTGTTGATAAATGAGATATCATGATTGTGTGAACCCTTCCATATTTAGTTATTATCCCTCCACATCTTTTCATCAAACTTTTCTTGTAAACATTATCCTACCTTGTTCTACCCCACATACAACATACAACTAGCATACCATAAGTGTTGCCTACCTTATGAATGCACTATAAATTGTTCACCTAAAATGTATTCACGTTATATGATCAAAATCCTTGCACTTTAGTCCTCACTTACCCCTTGTAATTCAATAAAAAATTCCACATCAAAGATTGCAACCATTTTCCCATCTATCTTAAGTAGCTTTCATATGACTCAAGCATTCATGTATTTCATGTGGAAACCCCTCCAGGGTGGAGTGTGTGAGTCTAGTTATGATTTAGTCATATTTCCTTTTCCTTAATTTCAAATCCCCATGAAGGTTTAAGGTTCAAAATCCCTTCACTAAAACTAGCTACCCCCACTTGTAGGTCTTCTCATCTTGGTTCAGGCAAAGTCAAAAGTAGTAGGAAACTAACCATCCCCTTTGTCAGACCTCTCCCAATCATTGTCCCCATTTGGTTCTTTAAAGGTGATGATCCCTCCCCAGCTCCAATGACATATCTTAATGGCTCCTCACCTTTGACTTGTACTCCCCTTCTTGATTTCTTTCCCCTAGGGCATGTGAGGTTGAGCAATAATGATACATTATTGGGAACCAATGGGCCTTTTCTAGTGCCATTATCAAGGACTTATCACCCTTCTTATGGGCCTGGTTGTCAAAAAATATCAAATGTTTCACTATATTTTTTTCCATTTTGAGTTGCTCATACTTATTATATTGTTGATCTCATAATACTCTTCAAAACATTTACCCTTGGTAGTGGGAATATATTTAACATATTTGAAGGGTGTTATTAGGGTGTGAAAGCTATCCTCTCTTTATGGTTGTGCCTAGTTTTTGTTGGTCTATAATTATTCTTTCTAGTGGTGAATCCATTCTATCATAGGTTTAAATTACTCTTTCTTATTATTTGTATCTTTGTTTTTGAACCCTCTCTTCAGCTCTATAAACCTAGAGGGTACTAGATCTTATTTTTTAAGTAATCCTTCAAAGGAGCTTGTTCATAAATTTAAAATCCCTTCCAAAATTCCCCAAGCTTGGAAACCTATTATGGTTCAAGGATCAAGCTATCAAGTAAGACCTGATTAATTTGTCCCTCTTTTCATGCACCCCTTGTTCTCTAACATCCCTTTAGTTGAAGGGTGCTCAAGTGATTTCAATAGTTTTGAGCTCCTTAAAAGTCAAGTTCCTTATCCCCAAAGAATAATTTCTCCCCTTTATATTTCTTTGAGCAGTGGTCACTCTCAGTTTCCCCCCAATTTTCTTTCATCGTCTGATTTAGAAAAGGGATACCCTGACTTAAGGAGGAGGATGTTTAATGTAGATAATGAAAATGATGGAGAGGAAGATCAAGATTTGGGTAACTAGTGCAAACCATTCATGATTCCAAGGTTTAGACCCATCAATTTCACTGGGATGCCTAGCTTTCCCAATGAGGTCCCTGTCAAGATTAGGAGTGTTTTACCTAAGTTCTAATGAAATAATGTAGTGTTTGGAGAGCAGCATCTAAAAGCCTTTTTAAATATTATTGAAGATTATGATATTGACTTGGAGGATGTGTGCATAAATCTCTTTGTAAACACACTTGAGGAAGAAGCTCAGGAGTGGTTTAAATCCCTCCTTGATGGATCTATAGATACCTAGCATGCAATGATTGATGCATTCAAGATGTAGTTTGGTGAGAGTATAGATCCTTGATTCCTGCTTGTTGAATTAGAGAACCTCAAAAATAAACCCAATGAATGTGTAAAGGATTTTAATTCAAGGTTCAGTAAGGTGTTGAGGATGTGTCTTGAGGATATTAGGCCTAGTGTTGTCACTTCCCTAATTAATTATTATGATGCTTTTGACAAAAAAGTGGCCTATTATCTCAGAGATAATGCTCCCATAAATCTAAGGATGGGTTTCAATTTGGTTATCCAAATAGAAAATAGCATCAAAGCTGTGGGTAAGCTTTTGAATTAAAGGGATGATGTCAAGCTAGTGAACCTTGAGAAAATGCAAACCTCCCACAAAGGATTAGAACTGGAAGAGACAGTGAAGACCCTTGCCATTGACATCAAGGAAATCTCTTACAAGCTGGTTAGAGCTGAGAAGGGATTATCCAAAGGTACCTCTAATCATGATGATAGAAGGGAGCATAAGAGAGAGGATCAAAATTATCCCCAAGATCAAGGTCAAGGTAGGCCACCTTTCCAAAACAAAATTAATGACAAAGGAAATGTGCTAACAAGGGATGACAACAATCATACTTGGGGGGTTAGAAGGGATGTGATAAATCCTTTGGTCGTAAAGATTAATGAAGTTGATGTTGAAATTGACTGGTGTGATAAATGTTTCCTCCCTCACCCCCCATGTAGCATAACCTTTGAGGGATGTTTAGAGGTGGTTGGTTATAAAGTTGCATATGATGAAGATGACATTTACATAGTATATTTCTAGGAGGTGGAGAGTTACATATTTAGGGAAAAGGGGGTAGGTACCCGTTCAATCCTAGACTATGAGGACACTCTGACCTATGATTATTTCAATTTCAATTTTGATGAATTAGGTGAAATGGTTTTATCTCCATCTATAAAACTAATGGGTGTTGCCAACACTCAAGCATTATGAGATACATGGAAGAAGGTAAGAACTTTATCCCCAGATTTTATCTATGAAATTAATATGATGCATGAGTATGAGTTTCCAGATCATGATTTTTAATTCCTAAGATAAATTATGAAAGATAAGTATGAGTACTCTCCCCCATAAATTGAGGACCAATATTTGATGTTTCATGCTACCATTACCTAAGAAAAGGAGTATAATATGAGAATTAAGGACTAAAATACTCCTCCCAAGGATGAAGGTGTTCTTACTCTCAAGGTAGAGACCAAAGAGAAAACAACCACCAAAACTAAGGAGGTCCAAAATCCTACTAAACTTAGTCCTAAACCCTATCATGCTAAACCAAGAGATACCTAGGCCAAGAATCAAACCTCTTTTCTATCTAGTATTCCTAAGAAGGATGAGCCTAGGAAGCCTCCTTTGGAAATTGAAGTCAAAAGTTTCATTCCTCTTATTTTTGTGCCCTTAGAACTAAAAGGATATATTCTAGATGAAAATGTTACAAGTTTACTTGCATGAATACTCCATTGCCTAAATACAATGTTTGTGGCATTGCCCATGTACTAAGTTAGTTAAAGGTCACAATACCTTTTATGGAGCTACTTAGGATCTTGGATCACAAATGAAGAGATTTTGAATACTTAGGATTCATAGAAAAGGTTACTACCAATGAAATTATTGAGGTAGATCCTCCTTTTGTCCCCCCAAGAGAAAAGAAGAATGCCTTGGAATATTTTGAGTAACACTTAGAAGTGTAACTAGGGACAACACTAGTAGAGAGCTAAATGTATGTTGACCCATTCTATACCACTTTGGTAATTAGTGCATTGATCATCCATAATTGCATGTTTGATTCTGGCACTTTTTATAACATCATGTTGCTAGTTGTGCTAAATGAGATATACATAAGAATAACTATAGTGTATGGATGATGCATTGCCATAGATTCTAGAGAAGTGCCTATAGTTATCATGGTAAAAGGGTTGGTGGTACAACTTACACAATACCCCAAAAATTTCCTAAGTATGGATGTCATTGTTATAGACTATCCACCTAAGTGGGGTATGTTTCTCTCTTGGAAGTGGGTTTTCAGCATCAATGGTATCATTCAGATGGGGATTTATCTTATGCCATAATACCTTTAGATGGAAAAATGGTTTCCCTAAATTAGGAACCATAAATGATCCATATCTTGGAAGACCCCAAGTATCAACTGGATGAAGTGTTGTATGTAGACACAGACATTGGGAGCTTCATAGGAAATGTTGAGTTTATAGAGATGCCCCCTGATGTTGATATCCAAGATGATGAATCCATTTGGGTTATTTATTTCTATGGAGAATTTTCTAATGTTGGAAATGGGGCTGGAGTTGTTTTTTATACTCCTAAGGGCCAAATTTTTAAATTATCCTTTCAATTAGCTTTTGAGTGAACAAACAATATTGTAGAATATGAACCACTTATGATAGGCCTCCAAATCATCCAATAATATGGATTCAAAAGGTTTTTAATTAAGGGTGACTCTAATTTAGTGGTTAAATAGGTTTGAGCTATTTATACCATGAGGTATAAGAGGTTGAAGTAGTACTAAAATGCTATTTGGGATTGTTTGGAATGGTTTGATGCTTTCAACATCTAGTGCCATGCCCGAGAGCTGAATCACTTAGTAAATGTGTTTGCCAAGAGAGCTGTAAAATTTAGGATTGAATTTGAAGGTCCCATTTTTTAATATCAAGTTGAAACATTAGTAAGGCCTTTTATTCTAGATAATATTGACCATTGGCAAATCTTCGATGATGATGATCACATAAAAAGATTTCTATATTGCATAGAGGAATTTGAGGGAGTTATTATAGAATAAGAGTCAATGATCCATGCTTATGATGGGAAGGAAACAATGTATGGGAAGGAAATAATCTATCTCAAGACTAATACCATCCCTAAGGGATTAGTTAGTCTTGAGGCAGCCTTTGATGGAGCGGACTGAATCAAATCTAGAAGTACTTCCACATCAAAACAAGTGAATAAGATTAACATTGGGACACCAAAAAACCCAAAGAAGATATAGATTGGTGTTCACTTAAGTAAATATTAAAATAAAGCATTCGTCACTCTATTAAAGAAATACTAGGATTACTTGGCATGGTATTACACAGAGTTAAAGGCTTATAGAGAGGATCTCTTTCAACAAGTTATTCCCTAGCAGCCCAATATAAATCCATTTCACCAGAAGCATTAGCCAATCAATCCCATCTTGGCCATCAAAATATAGGAAGAACTAAAAAATCTAAGGGATGGTGAGATCATCCAACCTATCAGATATTCATTATGGGTGGTGAACCTTGTCCATGTTAGAAAGAAAAATGGAGACATCTGGCTCTATATATATTTTTAAAATTTAAACAAGGCATATTTTAAAGACAATTATCTACTACCTAACATGGATAATATGCTTCAAGATATCACTAGATCAGAGCTATTGTCTACTTTGGATGATTTTTATAGATATAATCAAGTGGTGGTCAAAGAGTCAGATAGAGCTAAGACTACTTTCACCACCCCATGGGGCACCTATGTGTATGTTCAAATGCCTTTTGATTTAATGAATGTAGGTGAAAATTTTTATAGAGTAATGGATGTATCCTTCATTAGATTGATCAGTTGATTCATTGTTGTCTACCAAGATGATGTCACTATGTACTCTAGAAAGAGGAGTGATAACCTGGCACATTTGGAGCAGTTTCTTATCAGATGTCAGGAGTTTGGGATCTCCCTAAACCCCAAGAAGTGCCATTTTGAAGTGCAAAAATTGAAGCTACTAAGACACATTATATCTTATAAAGGTGTTATGATAGGCCCTGAGAGACTAGAAGCCATCAACAAAGTACCCATCCCACAAACCAAGAAAGGTATTCAATCTTTCTTAAACCAAATTAATTTTGTTAGAAGATTTTTATAATTTGGTAGAGATTACTTTGTTGATCACTTCAATGTTGAAAAAGGATCAAACCATAAAGTGGGAAGAGAAGGCTACCCGGTCATTTCAAAACATCAAGGCAACCTTGAAAATGGCCCTAGTGCTTATTAGCCTAGACTATAGAAAAGAGTTTCAAATATTTTCATTTGCATCCACGCATATCATTACTATAGTACTACTACAGAAGAATGATGAAGGTCATGAGCAACCAATTGCCTTTTTTAGAAAGGCACTTCAAGGATCTGAGCTTAGATATACCATAATGGAAAAGCAAGCCTTCACTCTTTTAAAGGCCATCAAATAATTCATGTCCTACATTTTGAGTTTGAAGATTATTACCTATGTTCCTCACACTATTGTCAAGGAAATATTAAGTCAAAATGAAACTAGTGATAAGAGGTGTTTTTGGGTTAATAAACTACAAGAATATGACTAGAGATATAAACCACCAAGCTTGTCAGGGCTATGGGTTTGGCTAAGTTGATGACTAAAGAAAATTTAGATGTTATGGAAGTAAATAATGTATAGATAATGATGGGTAACTATGAATCAAAGTATAATAGATCCCCATGGTATAGAAACATAGTACATTACTTGAGAACTCTGAGTTATCCTCCTCATCTAAAAAAGAATCAAAGAAGAACATTGAAGCTCATATCCTAGAAGTATGTTTTATTACAAGATGACCTCACATGGAGAAAGCCTAATGATGTTATCCTTAGATGTTTAGTGGAGAGTGAGGTCTCTCCAATAATAAAATAAATACATAGTGGTGTGTGTGGTGGCCATTTTGTCCCAAGGGTCACTTCACACAAGATCATGAGGGTCAGATATTGGTGGCTTACACTATTCAAAGATGTAACTACCTAGGTTAGAAAATGTGAAGTATATCAATAGTTCTCTAGAAGGATGAATGAATATAGATAACTTTTCCTACAATTGGTCTCTATTGAGGGGCTTTTTAGATAATGGGGGATAGATTTTATGGGTGAAATATCAGATGCCTCAAGTGGTGGTCATAAATGCATCTTGGTGGCTACTGACTACTTAATGAAATGGGTTGAAGCAATTCTTATTAGGATATCAACCCACCACGTAGTGATTAATTTCTTATTAAATAATATCATTTGTAGGTTTGAGGCACCAGTCAATATTATATGTGATAATGCTATGTGTTTTAGAGATAAACAGTTAAATGCATTATGTGAGGATTATGGGACTACTTTGACCTATGCATCCAACCATAATCCTCAAGGAAATGGACAAGCAAATTCCAGCAATAAAAACTTATTGAAAATTATTAAGAGGAATCCGGTTGACAACAAAATAAAATGGGGTGAGTAATTGAAGTTTGTTATTTGGGTAGATAGATTGACTCCAAAGAGATCCACTAGAAAAATCCCATTTGAGCTCATGTATAGGACCTAAGTTGTTCTGCCTTTGAATTTACAATTACCTACATACTAGTTCATGTGATAAATAACTAAGGTGGGAACAAAAATAAGCCACTATAAGGGGAAAATTGACCAGATCATCAAACTTGATGAATCTAGGAGATAAGCTCATGAAAGGCACATAAAATTTAAGGAATGTCTCAAGAGTATTTTTGATATAAAATTTACTCCATGAAATTCTTAGGTCAGTGATCTAATTCTACTCTAGGACAACAGACATGAAGACAAAGGGAATCATGGAAAATTTTATTCCCTTTGGATGGGTCCCTACACCATCGACTTTCAGATAGGAAATCACACCTTCTATATTAGAGACATTGATGGAGAGATTTTAGAGCTACCAGTGAATGGCAGACATCTTAAGCATTTCCTAGATTGAGTTTTTATTTTCCCATGTATATATGTATATAATTGTCTATCTTATGGTCCCCTTGATCATATTGTATTTTTTCTATCATTATCTCTTTTATTTTTGGTTGGTTTCCTTATTGAAATGGTGATTCACCTATGGTATGTTTCTTATTAACTCCATAGCCCAATGGATAGGTGACTGGTTTGGTGTTCTCTATGTACCCACTCAGGGTACCCATCCCTAAGTAGGAACCTATGTTAGTGCCCAAAATTACACAAGAGCAATTTGGGTCTTTGTATAGATATACCCTATGCCAGAGTTAAACGAACTTCAATGTCTTAGTTTCTTGCATTCCTCATTAGGAGGGAATGTTGGGGTGTGTAATTTGAGAAATCATGTCTATTATCTTGGTTATATGAGTCCAGAGGGATGTCTATCGAAGATGTAAAATACCCAAGGAAGTCTTGGGAAAAATTTAAAAATTAACCATGTGTAGAGCAAGGATTCTATGGAATGAAAGTCTATATCAAACAATTGAGGGTTTAACCAAGTCTTTTTCCAAATCTTGGATCATTTGCACTCAAAAGAGGAAGTATGTTAGTGTCTCAGATAAAAATAACACATTGCACTTATGTGTTTTGGTGATTAAGGTGAGGAATAGTCTAATGAACCAAATGAAAAATATGTATTTGACTTAAGGGACCCCCTTGAGAGGGAGAGATGGGAAGCTTTTGCACTCCTCCCCTTTTGAAGGAAGTTGTTATTAGTGGAGAAAGTGGTCATGATCCTAGTTTATTTTTTGATTTAGACACTTGGTAGAACATCAAGCCCTCATATTTTTTGGGCCTCTTTTAAAAATTTCCCCACTTACCTTTTTGTGGACATGGTGCTAAAAATTCCTAGGGCCCAGATGTCTATTTTTAATAATAGTATTATTCTTGCCACGTGGAGTTGCTCAAGTGATTTTTAACTTTGGGACCTTTTTGGAAATTACCTCAGTCAATTTTATGGATATTTTCCAAAAGGTCCTCGAAGGCTCAAATGTCTGGGTTTTTACAAAAGAAGGATCATTGCAGGTTATGCCCTTGGTTTCATCGAGGACTCAAGACATTTTGTTGTACAACACCAAAATGTCATAATAGGTAAAAAAAGGTGAGAAAATCCCTGAAGACATGAATATGAATTTTTTAAATCTATGATTCACTCATATTTTGCCACGTATTGTGAAAGATCAGTTACTTAGTGTGCAAGGGAAGGCCTTGTGTTTTCCCTCTATTTTTCAAATGAAGCTCAAGAAATTAATCAAGGTAGGTGTTGATTTGCCACCTTATCTTGGAGCATTAATGGTAACCCTAATTCTAAAACACAAGGGATTATAATTAAGTGTTATTCTTCATTTGAACTTACCTTTCACATTTAGAGCTAAAAATTTCTGATTTTGAGAGACTAAGTGTGCCAGAGCAAAGAATGATGTGAATATAATGAATTAGAGTGCAAGTTACAAATGATTTCTACTTCCACCTGTGTGTAGCCTCAACTACTACCAATGGTAGCTACTTTAATAGCATCCAAGGGAAGCATCATATCAGTATTTAATTCAATCAAGGACATTGATGTTATGAATTTAAATTTTAGGGCACTGGTAAATGTTTTGCAAGACCCCAACCCTTCACAATTAGTTACCAATGTTAGCATGAGCTACATCACACTAGTAATAGTGTTTCCCCTAGATTCTCCATACCTAAAACTCATCATAGCATGTGCTCAATTGTATCAACCAGATACCAAAACTATCATCAATGACATTTATTTAGTAGTATTCTCCTTTACTTTGGAGTCCCTCAACACCATGCTTGGTATTCCCCCTCAACCAAAAAGCTTCACACTCAGCATCGAGGAATGCCAACAATACGCTGACAATGAAGAGAAAGCCATTTGGGAGGTAGTAAGCTTGTGTTAGCTGACCAAAAAAAGAACCAAGGTCTCAATAATGTTACAAAAATTAAATTTGGAAAAATTTAATGAGTTGCCGTAGTATGTTATATCTATGGCCACTAGAATTTATGGGCTACCCACTGCTGAGAAGTTTGAGACATGGATGTTTTTAATCATGTTCTATGTATTAGAGGGGAAGAAGAGGATTAACTAGGCCACCATTCTCAATGGAAATTTTCACACACAAATGATGTGCCTCTAAGTAGCCATCACCTCCAAGGAGAAATTTCAAGGTAAATTTTATAATTCTTCCTACCTAATGTATAGTTTCGTACACAATAGGGTTTTCTAGGGACTTTCCAAGAACCCCATGGGGATGAGGATTTTTGAAATATATCCTGAGGTAACCCTGAAAGGGTTTAAGAATAGTTTTTATAAGGTTCATAAATGCTTCTTCAACCCCATGATGAGTGTATTCTACCCCCTAAGGAGCCTGAATAGAATGTTTTCAACATCCAAGTAGTTAATTAAGAAGTTTTGCACCACCTATATTCAGTTTAAAATATTTGCGTACATCAAGGTGAGTGGGTATTCTAGATGCCCATTCAAATTACCTAGATACCTGGATGATAGATTGGCAATAATGAAGTTATGTAGGCAAATTATACCACCACATGAAATGATTATAGTGAAAAATATAAACAATCCTTTCAAGTTTCTTGGTGCGATTGGTTTCTATTCATGCCCTTCTGTGGCCAAGGAAAAGAGGTTGGAACTAGAAATGATTTTGTATGTACTTGTTAAGATGCCACCCTAGCCTAATTATGACATCATATGGTTGATAAATATGGTGACAAATATGGTATGGCATCATTCCCACTATGAAGTCATGTGGTCTGATTGCACCACTAAAGAAGATGTCAAGAAATGGGAGTACATGAGGTTAACATTGCAAGAGGTCATTGCATATGACATTGCTCCTCTCCCTAAAGATATGGTTAATGATAAGATGATGCTCTCATCCACATATAATAGGAGCAATATTGAATCCCACCCCATTGCTCTTCTGGATTTCATTAAGAAAGAAAATGATTCCATCCCTAGGTGAGTGACATGGATAATGAGGAGAACTTTTAGGTGGTTAAAGAAGCATGGGGTTGACCTCAAGGAATACAATACCCCCACCCTCCAAGATTTGAGGGAGGTGAAATAATTAAATTCATTCCTCCCTTCATATATTGGTGACCCTTTGGCCCCATCATCATCTGTAGTAAAGAGAGGGAAAAGAAAGCTGGGAGACACTAACTTCACCAAGCTGGTAGACATTGAGAAAATGACTATGGCCCAATCTAAAGCTAGGATGTCTTTCTCAAAGATAACAAGCTTGGCCAAAACTCAAGATAAAATTATCACAAGGAAGGTCACACTTGCTAGCACCATCCATATTTTAATTTTAGTGAGGAAAGTTTTGGGGGTACCAGCCACCTCAACAGCTTCTCCCATGGCTAGTCAAGCACCAGTCCCAACTATCCTATCTCTGCAATAGGCTAGAGTTGAGTCTCCTCTAAATATACATTCAAGGAAGAGAGGAGGTTAGGAATAAGAGGAGCCACTAAAATAAAAAATATCTAAGATCCTCCAACCCGTAGCAAAATCTTTGATCAAAGAAAAGATAGTTCTCTTCAAAGACCCAATCATTGAGGAGTGCCCCCCAGAGAAAAAATAAGATCAAGCTTCATACATGTAGATGGTCAAGGATATGAGTGAGGGGGAGGACTTCAATGAAGAAAGGTCAATAGCTGAGGTAATGAAAAAATAGTGCACCTTTACTCCCCCTAAGGTGAGAATTGGGTAGAGGACCCACAAGGAGAAACATCACTCCCCTTCAAAAATCTTGACAAAAGGAGCATCTATAAAAGAGGAACCTACAATAGAAAAAGGCAAAGTTGATGAGGAAGCGGCTAAGACTTTAGATGATCCTCTGTATTTTGATGATGTTGTGAAGGTTGGTGCCAAGGTGGCCACCTAAGTAGAAGCCCCTATTGAAAAGGAACCCTACTCTCCAAAAATAGAGGCATTTGTCTAAGATGTTATTTCTTATTCACCTAGGTAGGATAAAGTTGATGAAGTCAAGGACACCCCAAAGCAAGACGATGGGGATCAAGGTGAACCTGGGGATGATATTCAATCCCCCATAAGTAGTGTAAAGGTGGGAGAATAAGATAAAAATAAAATAGGATAAGAGGGATCAATCATGTAAATGGGCACCCCTATAACTTCAAAGGTTAATAAAGATGCCGAGGAGAGTGCCCCCAAGGATTCTACTTCAATCAAAATCCATTGAGGGTTTATCCCCACCATCATGTTGCATGACCAAGACAAGAATAAGGGTTTTAAGGCCATGATTGGTGAAGAGTCACCTAAATACAACAAGGAAGTCACCATAGCCTCTACAGACCCAACATCTTAGGGTTTTATGGAATGAGAATCCATTATATCCAACACATAGAAAAAGGGAGTTCTATTGATAAATTACACATGGAGTCTCACCAGCTTGGGTCTGATTTTAAAGTTTTAGAGCAAATTGAGTCAGTCCTAAAGAAGGAAAAAGAAGAGTAAGGAAGACACACATTAATTTGTGTTAATCCATTTTCCTAAACTAGTGGCATTCCCAGTAGCTGCTTCCCCACTGGCATCACTCATCACTACTACAAGGCCATCTTCAGCATCCATAAATTCGGTGGGTTTCCAAACTAGACCCCTTATTTGGATTGGAGACCAAGCGAAGGAAAAGAATTATGTGATGAGAAAAGTAAGGGATATTGATGTATCCCAAATTGTTCAAAATCAAAAGGCCAAGCCCCTAAAGAAGGCCAGGATGCATTCCATAATGACATTCACTGACATAAAGGAAAGAAGTGTTGAAGTAGCCATTCCTCCTCCAGATGAACTAAAGAAGGATATTCTCTTGGAAAACAATTTCATCTATTATTACAATCTCAAGAATCCATCAAGGAAGGAATTGAAGCATACTTCACAAGTCCTAGTTGACATGGTGATGCATAGAATGGATAAAGATAAAGCCACCATGGAGGAAATAAAGGCATAAAATTAAGCTATGATCTAGTACTTGTAAAAGTTACTAAGTGAGCCCTAGGTGGTGACTCAAACTACCATCTAGGCTCCTAACCTTTGCCATATACCCCTTAGAACACTGGACATCACCCATGGTAAAGATTTAAAGATCAAAGGATGGGCAACAAAATATTGGCAATAATACTTGATAGCCCAAGGCCAATAAATAATCCATATAGCTATGGAATGGTTAGATGATGAGATAGACATACAAGGAGAGTGTAGCTCCATAGCATCAATTTATGATGCTAATATCAGAATTTGGGAGGAACTTAGGCCCAAAATAGATGAAATACATAAAATGGGCAAGGATATTTTAATCACAAAAAACATTATCTCTCCAAATAATATTAAGATGCCCATAGAGTGCTAATTTGTCGTAAATAATAGGCTCACCATGCTCAAGGATGGTGCTTTTGATTTAAAAGAAGAAGATCAGTCTCTCAAAACTAAGAGAGAAAAAAATGAGACCACTCTAAGAGAAATGCTAATGCTGGATGATATAGTGGACCTGACAAAAGAACTATTGGAGAAGGCTCTAAAAATCTCATTGATGCACCTCATGAAACTTTCAATGGTCAAAAAATAAAGGACCTGGTATCTCTCAAAAAATACTATGAAAATTTGGAGGCATTGATATGAAAGAAACAAGGAGTGCTTTAGAGAACCAAAAAAAATTTAGAAGAATATGATTCCAAATTCAAGTACTAGATGGGCCTGGATAGAATGATCATCACCAATATGATCAAGAATTTTTTTACACACAAAGACAAGTTGGCAAAGGACACAGTCATTGATGTGGATTATACATCATGATGAGATACCCCTGGTTTATTTCCCAAAAAATGGAATCATCCCATACATCCCTTTCTCTTCTTGTCCTTTTCTCCTTTTTGTCTCTTTCTTTTTTAGGAACTTTTGAATTTTGCCTGATAATGGCACATCTCTTTCTGAGTTTGTTTTGTTTAAAGAAAGGACATTTTTGTTTTTTTGTGAAAGTGGACAAAGTTTTATTTTGTCCCTTGTGGGTTATTTTACATGTACATAACTATAAATATTATTTTATAGTGTGAAATCATGTCCTTCATCATCATGAGAGCACACCTACAAGTTTGAGGAATCAAGTTTTTTACAACCAACTCTAGGCTCATGAAGGAATCTTCTAGCTAGAGTATCTTTATAGAATATGCCAAGTATGGTTATGGAATTGTATAAGGGGGTTTGTCCCTTTATAAAGGTTAGCTAAAAAATTGAGTTTAAAATAGAATAGCTTGAAGAGTCATCCCTGTGTATTGCCCTGGTGCCAAATCAATTTCATTTGTAAAATCATTAGTAATCTTTGAGATCATCTATGATGTTCCCTTGTTATAGAGTCATTTATACAGTGTCTTATGATATCTAATTTTAAATAAATGTGTTGTGATCAATAATTTCCCAGTAAATGAATAAAATATGTTCATGGTTTTCATTCTATCTTGTTCAAATGCAGTTATCTTTTCACAAGCTAAATAGATTGGTTATTTGGTGTATGTTTCTTTATGGTAGCCATTTGAAAGGTGCAACCAAAACATAAAATACTTTCTATTTTATATTTGGGTAAATAAATCATTGATATCCCTTTTAATTTTAGTCATGGGCTCATGGATGCAACAAGAAATAATTCTTGAAAGGTAAGTTGTGGTGTTACTTGTAATCTTTCAAGGACCATATATGCATAGTTTCTTCCTAGTTATTTTAAGAATTAAGTAAGAATTTGTTGATAAAGGAGATATCATAATTGTGTAAACCCCTCCATATTTATTTATTATCCCTCCACATATTTTCATCAAACTTTTCTTTTAAACATTGTCCTACCTTGTTCTACCATGCATACAACATACAACTAGCATACCATAAGTGTTGCCTACTTAACGAATGCACTATATATTATTTGCCTAAAGTGTATTCACTTTATATGCTCAAAATCCTAGCATTTTAGTCCTCACTTACCCCTTTCAATTCAAAAATAATTTCCACATTGAAGATTGTAACCATTTCCCCATCTATTTTAAATAGCTTTCATATGACTCAAGCATTCATCCATTTCATGTGACAAACCCTCTAGGGTAGAGTGTGTGAGTTTATTTATTCTTTGGTCATATTATATTTTCCCTAATTTCAAATCCCCATGAAGGTTGAAGGTTCAAAATCCCTTCACCAAAACTAGCTACCCCCACCCATAGGTCCTCTGATGTTGGTTCAAGCATAGCCAAAAGCAATAGGGAACTAACCATCCCCTTTATTGGGCCTCTCCTATTTATTGTCCCTATTTATTTATTTTAAGGTGTTTATCCCTCCCTAGATCTAATGACATATCTTCATGGCTCCTCACCTTTGACTTGTACTCCCCTTCTTGATTTTTTGCCCCCAAGGTATGTGAGGCTGAGTGATAGCAGTGTGTTATTGGGAACCAACACCATCCATCCAACTCACCTATAGATTCATTATCCTTTAAGGATCACACCTCCATCTCAAAATATTATGAACAACCTACATGCCCTACCTAGGGCTATTCCATCAACAAGTTATTCCAATCACATACCTACAAATCATGACTTGGAGTGGTGTTTACCTTTATTGAGATCTTAAACTGTTAGAGGCTATCTCATTATGTTATGGTGTGCATAAAACCCTCATCAACACCTTGTATAAAATATATCTTGTCTTGTGGGAAGTCTTAGATTCAAGTAAGAATATTTAAGCCTATATATTTATTTAAATTATAGTGCGATCCTTATAAATCCATAACAATCTCTTGCAATGCACCATTATCCAAGGGACAGATTGAGTCTCAACAAATTTATCCAAAGGTAGGTATCTTTAAATTTTGTTATTTTATTTGATAGATAGATATTTTACATAGTAATAAGTTTGAATGTATAACTCCTTACTTAGATTACCTTTACACTTAAACTTAGTGTGGCTATAGAATTTTCTAGGCTTGACATCTTCCACCTTAGGTGATCTAAGCCCCAATTTTCCTCCCATGATCCCTTGTTTATTTTATTTGTTTTAAACCATCCCCCTTTATGTTATAAGCTTTGATAACACTATATCATATTTCATTTTATGCATTAGAAGACCTATCTATCATTATTGCATTATATTATTTTTTTAGAGACTTTAGAACCCTCTTCTTTAGTATTATGTGATAAGTGTTCCATTATTTAGGTTTAGTGGATCTAATTTGTTCATGATCCTGATATAAAAAGTATCATAATAAATTATATTTGATTATTTTATCTTATCTTAGATTTACTAAGTATGATAATTTATATATCTATCTTAATTTCTTGCATACACCAGGTTGGTGGGTTTTTCTCTCCCTTCATGGCATGATGGAAATGATTATTAGGGATGGAGTGTTTTTTCTAAGAGGTGGAGGAGGCTTGATACATGTGATTATTATTGACTAAAATACATTCTATAAATCTCTTATTAATTACCATGTATGCATATTTCCTTGTTAAACAAATTTGGAGTGTGTGGGTGATAAGGTCTTGTTTTATGGTTTTATGTCATTTGTTTTTTATCTCTAATGGACATGGATCCTTTCTTATTCATTAAATATAATAAAATGGAAATAGAATTTTGTAGTTTAGTCTCCAAGGTTAGGCTAAAGAAAACATTTTGGGAACTCACAAGTTTAATTATTAAATACATCTTGGATCTCATCAACCTAGATTACATGTCGATGGAAATCAAATGCAAGATCAATTCTGAGGTGGCCTTCCATTTTTGTCACTAATCTATTGAAGGTTTTTAGATGCAAGGAGATAACCAAGGATGTGGTAGAATCCTTTATATGGCCATGTTCTAGGGGGATTTTTAACAAGGTACTTAAGATGGTCCATTTAAAATCCCCATGGAGGCTCCCCCTTCATGGCACTAAAATAAGGGATTTGGTATCCCTAAGAACCTTCAAGGAGATAGAAGAGTATTTTTTCACTTGGTTTCCTTTTTTTATCAAAGATAGGTTTTTATGTGTGATTTTACTTATGTTTAGGGCAATTTATTTCCTTCTCTCAACCTATAAACCCTTAAAGCTCCTTTATCATCCCTCAACCAACTATTGGAAAAATAAATGGCATAAATAATTACCATGGCATAAAATTATATATTCAATGTTTGTGTCATGGAGGCACAAAAAAATCAAGTAAAGCATAAATTGGAAGACATTAGGCCAATGGTAAGGAAATAAGGTGTGTTTGGAGGGTGTGGAAAAAAACATGAAGAAGGATATTAGGCCCTATACAAAAGGTGGTAAGGAATGAAATAATGTAAATATGTGTGGGGAAAACTAATTTATAGGATGGTATGATAAAGGTGGAATGAGAAAAGGTAAAAGTGGTGATAGTTGTAGTTAGTTGGGTGGAGATAGTGTTAGGGATCCTGCTAGTGTAAAAAAGGTTAGAGAGAGAAGATCTATAGGCAACATGATGGAAAGGGATGTTGAGCTAGTAGCTAATGGTGAATAGATGGGAAGTGGGTGCACCAAAAGTGGCTTCAAGCAAGATAGACAAGGAGGTGGAAATAGTGGATAAAGTGTAGGTGGAAAGAATAATAGGGGTAATGGATGTGAACATTAAGGTGGAAATTGGGGTCAACATTAGAGAGAAAATATTTTGTCTTCATGAATATGGACTCTGATGAGGATGATGATGTAGATGGGTCTTTGTGACTCATCCCTTTTCAGATGTTTGTATTTTCATCTAATTTTTGGTCCATATAAGGGTATTTTCCTAATAGTAACTGGTTACCTAGTTTTATTGGGGTTATAATTGGATAAGCCTTTTTTTGGAAAATAATGTTTCTTGGATTATGCCTCTTATGAGTTGATTGGTTATTTATGTTTCTAGAAAACACCTATGTTTTTGTAATCTTTTGTATCTAATATAGGAGTGAGGGACCCTACAACCCTCAATTAACTATTGAAAAAATAATAAAATAATAAAAGATCATATTTACTACATTTATTTCTTAAAATATTCACTAAAATTAAAGAGTCCCAATATTTTATTTTAATCATTTTTACCAAGGGTACAAGAGTGATCATCTCAATAATTTCTAAGAAAAATAAATTTTAATGTTTTCATTATTTATGATTCAAATTAATAACAATAATACAAGGCATTGAAAGCCCATAATAAGTTTATTTTGTATGGGTTTTAAATTAATCCAAAGGCTCTCAAACATTCTTCTTCAAAGCTAGTCTCATAAACCAATGGAGAAAGCTCTCACATCCCAACGATGTTTCCATCCTTATTTGAAGAAATTTAGGTAACTTCAATGAAGAGTTCATAAAGAATAAGTGATAAAAGATGATAGGAAGAAAATAAGGCCAACATATGGTTTACAAATTAGAGAGAAATGAGTAGATGTAGGCAAAACTAGTATTCCTTAGACTATGGGGTTTCACTTTTTATTTCTATCATCAAGACAAAAACATAAGCAAGAATACATTTATCTCAAGGTAGTAAAGTATCTAAATAAAAAAAGGGAAAAAGAGAAGAGATCATGGGATAACCTTATGTTTATACCTATTGAGATTTATAATGCCCCTTGAGGTAAATCATCACCATTAATTGATCTAAATATAGGGTGAAAGAAGTGGCATTCCCTAGGAGAGAGATGAGGATGGCTCATGGATATGTCTTACAAGTTCCCATCTAAACCATTTTTAAACTATGTTATGCAAGCTAATAAAAACATTATGAGCTCCCTAACTCTAACCCCCATGTAAATAACAAGGTTTTTCTAGTTTAGGTAGCCCAACCTTACTATTTTAAGTCAAATTTTTCACATGGAAACTAGAAAGGTAAAATTCTTAAAAGCTCACTATAGGCTCAAAAATGGCATATTAAAATTGGCTCGAGGCCTCTAAAATTTTATTAATATTTTAAAGAAACATTGTGAGCCAAAATAAATTCATAGCAAGCTCATACAAAATTTTCATCCAATAAAAAAAATCTAAAAAAATAATAAAATAAGTTCCTTATGAAAATCCCTCAATAGCTTACCTAATGGGGTCTTTCCACTTTTCATCCTCATCCTCTACTATTTTCCCTTCAAGTATTCCTCTCTTAACTCCTTAAAAATTCAATAACTCCTTACATCCCACATTGGTTCTTATAATAAATAACACCTACCTTATCCAAGGCCACCAAAAAAGGCTCTAATATGCTCTAAAATCAACAAGATGCTAAATATATGCTTTCTCATCCATCTAAAAAATTGAAGGGCTCATAAAAAATCAATGTAAAGGCCAAAATTTGTTCCATACTATTATCAACCCAAATAGAACTTTGTTGAAGGTATATTACTCTAATATCCTTCACACATGGACTAACATTGGATGGTCTAAGGTGTGGGACACCTGTAATTAGACCAGACCTCTAGATTTGTGAGGCTAGCTTCTTTGACGTATCAATTCTAGATTAATTTACTAAAACCTACTATAATTTTAGGATGAAAAGGTTTAGAAGGAAACTAAAAGTTAAATTATATTCTACTAATGGTGATACACCTATATTGGTTGTTCATCCACTCTATATGAGTTCTTACAACATTAGAAAGCAATGCAAATCATGAATTATATAACTCTAAAGGATTCTGATGTAATAGTATTTCACATAAAGCTTTCATGAAGTGATCAAAGTATGAGGGAAATGATAGAAGGCCTGATTCAAGGCACAACCAATCAATATATCCATTATTAGCTCAGTCACTCAACATCAAACACTATGTATGACCTGTGTAGTCATATAAAATGTTAAAATTTGATAACTTGAGTGTGGCTTGTGACATCTAACCCATAGGTCTTTCTTGCATGCTCTCATGACACTTCTAAATACTTTTTTGTTTATTCTTAGTCATCTTGAGCTTTCCAAATGATCATTCCACCTTATCTAGGTAGCATTTCCTAGGCTAATCCTATCCCCTTAGGTCCCATACTAGTAGGGAGTGCCCAACTTGGACTATAGCATCAGACCCTAGGGTGTCCTATTTTAGTGATCTTTTCCAATTGCATTTTGATCTCTAATGGTTATTTTATTCTAGTTCATATCCTTCATCTTGTCAACCTAGTATGAATACATTCAACCCATGACTAATAGATCTCTATAAAATTCCATTCAAAGTTCATTTAAAATGGGGTTGGAAAATATTACAAAGCAAGCAAGAATACAAGCAAAACCACTGAGGTAAATTTCCCTATTCTCTGTATACATCCATCTAATATAGCTAAAATCATATCCAAATCCTCACACCAGTCCCTAGTCACCTCAAACACCCTAAATTTAGCATGTTTCATCTACATTCACACTATTGCATAAAGCATATTAAGTGGGATAACTACATATAGCTTGATCCCTCTTCAAAGTATTGGTATGTAGGTAGTGTGCCCACATAAGGGGTGTGGATACATGTTCAGTGCATCTTACACATACTAACCCCTCTTATTTCTTCAAGTTTTATCAAAGCATAATGAAGTCTAGGATTTGAATATTAAATTAGTTCTATAAGGAGTTTCATAGATTTTCATTAGTTGATATTTCACAGGCAAGCTCACACAGAGACAGTGAATAAAACCCAAAAAATTTAAGTCTCTATGAGTAGTTTAGACAATAGTGGTAGAAGAGGATAACATTGCCAAACTCTAGGATGTCCTATTTTCATGTTCCTATCCTTTCATAAAATGAACTTCAAATCTTAATTTGTGACATTGTCCTAGTCTTACATAGCTAATATCAGACTCTACAATAGCTATTTCAATTCATTTTAAGGTAAGTCTTATTTTCTCCATATTTATTATTATTTATAGAAAGGTTAAAAATACAAATAAATTATACAAGTCAATGGTTAAATTATTGAAATATTATTTACTAATTTATTCAACCCAAACCTTTAACTAAATTATGAATAAGACACCAATATTCTCATAAAAGTAAAATCATTCAGTGAACCTGGCTTACTTTGTTTGCACATAAAAACCCTAGAAACCCTAGGAAAAATTATTTCCTAAATTTTTTAGTATTTTTATTTATTTTTTACCTGCATATTTAAATCAAAAATTCACATTAATTTTTAAAATTCCATAGTAATTTTTATTAAAAAATTATTTTCTTTCAAACCCTAGTTCAATTAACTAGGTCTATTTAAATCAGAATTTCTCCAATATTTTTTTGCTTTTTTACCTGCATATTTAAATCAAAAATTCACATTAATTTTTAAAATTCCATAGTAATTTTTTAAAAAAATCATTTTCTTTCAGACCCTAGTTGAATTTACTAGGTCCATTTAAATCAGAATATTTCCAATATTTTTTTGATTTTTTACCTACATATTTAAATCAAAAATTCACATTAATTTTTAAAATTCCATAGTAATTTTTAAAAATTCATTTTCTTTCAAACCCTATTGCAATTTACTAGGTCCATTTTAATCAGAATTTTTCCAATATTTTTTTGATAGTAATTTAAAAATATACATATCATTTTTTAAAACCCTAGTTGTATATACTAGGTCCCATTTCTTTTGAGGTATCACCTTACATGTTTATGAGATTCATATCTTTTTTATGCATATTTTAATTCACTATTTATATTATATTTATTTAATCTACTCTTTTCTTTTTTAATTTGTTTTCCTTATGTTACCTAAGCTCCTTGCATCTCTTATTTTGAGATGAAGTGCAAGACTTAGTGGTAATCCTTTTGAATTCGCCCATATTCCTCTAACCTATTTATATACCATGGATAAACAACTAGCTCAGCTTCTTTTTATAGATCTTATACATCTAAATTACATTAATTTCCATGAAGATAACTTTTATAATGAGAAGTATGAAAATAATAATGATGATACACACACCGATGGTCATTCTCCACCACATGGGACTAATGATCCACTTCCACCTATTGTTGATAATGATGTTATCATCAAGGATTTTATTCTATAGATATTTAAATAGAGACTTAGGGAATAGACCTAAGATCATACACTTATCTTACAATCTATCATGGAAATTAAAAATGCTAAGCAAATTGAGTCTTTCATTCCTTCATAACAACTAGTTGCAAATGACACTACATGGGCAACTATGTCTTAATAACCCCCTATAGCATCCCAACCTTCTTATGAGGCACCACCCATTAAGGAAAGTACATGTTTGTCTCATAATGTGATAGACCTTATGTAAGAGATAAAATCTCTTCAATCCAAGATGTTACATTTTGAGCAAGGTGCTTCTAGACCAACACAGGATTTGGATTCTTTTGTTCTACTACATACACCATTGGTACATCATATTCCTTCAACACCCTTGCCACAAAGTTTTGTTCAACCCAAGATCACTTTATATGATGGAAAAGGTGATCTAGAGACACATTTGAGAGATTTTCATGTAGCATGCTTGGACTATGTGCCAAATGACTGGCTACTAAACAAGTTATTTCTATGGAATCTAAAGGAATACACTTTACAATGGTTCTATAGTCTACTGAATCAGTCAGTCAATGCATTTAATCCTTTAGCCAACATGTTCCTAGCTTATTTTATCATTAACATTGGTGATAAAAAAATTTATGCCCAAGTTACATAATAAAAACAAAGATCAAATAAGCATCTCATAGATTATGTTCTTGTTAGGAATAAAACTAGAAATTGATGCAGAACAATTTTATAGAATCAAAATAATAGATAGATATAAACAAAGATGTAAAAAGAGTATAAATAAACATGCAAAATAAGAAGACCAAATTTAACATGGTTCACCTAATGTCGGCTACATCCACCAATAAACACTTGCTCAAATTTTATTACAAGCCATGAGAGTACAAACCACTCTTAGATTAGTCTTCACACAATTATAATACATAAAATATTGTTTGGATCTATGCTCAACAAATCCTCCTGAATTCACACACTCTTTTCTTCCTTTCCAAAACCTTATTCTCATAATGTATTACCTATGAAATATTTATCTATACATAATACATCAACAAAGTCGTATTACAAAACAATGGGTACCAAAACCATGGGCCAAGTCAACCCAAAAATTGGTTTCCCATTAAAGGGGGTCCAAAAACAATTTTTGGGGTTACCACCCCCAAACTCCCATTTATTAAGGGATACTACCCCCAAACTCCCACTTTTTAGGGACTATCACCCTTAAACCCCTACTTAGGGCCCAACCTGACCCTAAACCTTGATGAGAATACATATAGAGTGTATAGTACATTTTAAATTTATAGTATTTGAAATACACTATGATTTAGAAATAGGCTCCACAACACAATAGTTCTTTGATATAAGACTATCTTAGCTAATATGACTAGCCCTATGGCTAACCAAGAGTTACAAGATCTCTTCAAATAGAGTCTTCTACCATCTTTAAATGAATCAATAGTATTCAAAAGTTTCTCTTCCTTCACTGAGTTATGTCATGCACTAAAGGAAAGGGAAGTCAAATTAATTTCAATGGGAAAACTCAAGTACACAAGTATAGAAGAAACAAAAAACAAGAGTAACAGAAAATTCCCATACAAATTCAATTTCAATGATAATAAAAGTTAGAATCAACCTACAGTCAATACAGCTTCAAAGTCCCCACAGTGAGTGGTTTTATCAACACCTCCTCAGCAAACCTTTACCAATCTACCAGTTTCTCCATCCAATGTTTTATAGTAGCTTTTGGAATGTAATATTATATCTCTCCCTCCTATTTGGGAAGTTGATCCAATAAAGCCTCTTCCATGAAGATATGATTAGAATGTATTTTGTGAATTTCATAGGGCACCAAGCCACACAACAAATAGATGTATCAGTTTGAAACACAAGATACAAGACTTGATAGATGGAAATCTTATTGATCTTGGCAATCTAATTGAGCCTCTATAAGCAAAGAAAACACATGACAAGGCTCTAGAAAAAATTCAAATCATTTTCCATAGCATTCTAAATAGGAGATAGGGGGCACATCAGTTGTTCACCCTGCATATCATGCACATAAACCACTAGCTACATACAAGGCACCTTCAGTTAAATCACATCCTTTGAGTAACATGATTGGTGTGTATAATGCCAGATTTCTAGCTAGACCTTTGATCTCCTTCTCAAAGTAGGAGATAATTGAGGATGATTCAAATTATCATGCACTCTTTATCAAATCTTACATTCATAATCATCTTATTCATAGTGTTCTTATAGATAATGAATCTAGTGTGAACATGTGTACTATGACATTATTCTATCATTTGGGATATTCATAGTAGGATATAACCCCAATGGACATAGTTATCAATGGATTTAGTGGGCACATATATATTTCATTTGGATTTTTTGATATGTTACTTAGCTGACCATGGATTCATAAAATTCAAAAAGTGCCTTATATAATTCATAGATGCATGAAATTCATTCATGATAATCAGGTTATTATAGTTGGTGGAGCTCCATATGAGTTACCACTCCCCACTTCAGATCCAACTACTACTTTGTAGTCAGTATTTTCAATTCCAC
Organism: Torreya grandis; assembly: GCA_037957365.1. Taxonomy (NCBI): domain Eukaryota; kingdom Viridiplantae; phylum Streptophyta; class Pinopsida; order Cupressales; family Taxaceae; genus Torreya; species Torreya grandis. The sequence continues at coordinate 519,115 of JARHVA010000850.1, read as the reverse complement.
CAACCAATTTTAGTTTCTCCACTAGTTTTAGTTCTTCCTCCAATTTAGATTTAGACATAGTCAAGGCCTCCATTACTAGCACAAAGAGTTTGTACACTTCTATATAGGCCTCTTTTAGAGAAACCATAGTTTTATAATTTTAGATAGTTTCTAGCTATAGTGTTCACACCCAAGGTAGTATCATTGAGGTTCCATACCTTTACACATAGATTATATGTTCAAAAAGATAATTTTACCACTAGATGGGTCCCTAAGAACCCCATAATTGCATTAATTCTCAAAGTTACAGAGGGACCTCATATTTGGTTTCTACTTTAGATATTTTAAAGTATTTATAGCATACATAGCTTTTAGAGTTATAGTCTCAACCTCTTCATCATACTTCAAGATCACACACAATCCCTCCCCTCCATATAGGACACCATTATAGGGATTCTCCTATGAGAATCATCGATTAGTATCTTTTCTTCTTAGTATTTCTTGTACATAGTCTGCTCATGATTGATTGTACATAGCTTATGTCAAAATACCAAAAACATTCAAATATGTCAAAATACCAAAAACAATACACAATTTCAAAATCTTAAAACATTCAAATAATTCAAAAAACAAAAACATTTCAATTATATACATTATCAATAATTTATATTTCTAATACCATGTTAGACTTACATTTATTATTTTAAGCTATTGTTTTTCAAATTATCTACATTACCATGCTTCACTTGTTCTTCTTTGAGTGTGTGAAGTGACACCTAGATCCTTGATTGTTTCACTCTACTCATTGAGGGGGCATCCTACCTATACATTAGAGACATACATCAATATATCTACCCACTGGGGGAATCTTCGACATGACTGCATCATCTAGGTTATGTCATTCCTATACCACACACTCTAGTTATCATGATGATGTACATTATTTACTAGCTTACATAGACTACTCTATTGACACTCACTAATATATAACACTTGTGTATTTCTTAGCATATACCTAGTCTTATATTACATGTCTTGCATACTTTCACTTCTTGCTTTGATTAGTTAAATGCAATTGTACTTCTAGCATTTACACACTTTCCTTTCTTGCTTTTCATAGCTAGATATGATTGCATTTCTTAATTCCTATTCTATGTCTTATGTGTACCTTAGGGCATTTTCCAATGTTATTTTCCTGTACTCTTCTATGTGATTTTGACCCTCATGACAACCTTGCTTATTTCCAATTATATGTGTATGTTGCATTTGAACATGCCTTATATGCTTACTTTCTAGTTTGAGTGACATGTTCCCATGTCCCTTATTTTCTTGGCCTCTTGGCCACTTTTGTATGCTTATTACTTCTTGCCTTGTGTGCTTGTTTACTTGTTTATTTTTCAATTGTTTGCAATGCCATGATCGACATCATGCATTATCTTTCTTTCTTAGATGCCATGATGGACATCATTCTCCATCCCTCCTTGACAACTAAAAACTAACATTTTTAGTTCTAGTTCACTATATTTCACATGTTATTAAATTGTTATATCTATCTGGGCATACCCCTATTGATCTAACAATCTCCATTACAAACTATGTTATATTTTGATACATAATTTTTATTATCATTGCTATATCATATATTTTTATAGCATAACACACTTATAAGACTTTTTATTATAAGAGTAGTCATTGTAGGGTCTTCATTCCTACCCTCAAAATAGGAGGTAAAAAATAGGGGTTTTTTCATAGAGATTAGAACCTCTAACTGGTCAAAAATCAATTCTCTAAACACCTAGAATAGTATTCAAACACCAAACTAGGTAGAACAGACTAGATAGATAGTGAAAATTATAGAATATTCTTTAGAAATAGCATAGGACAAGAGTGCCAACTTTGGACTATAGTGATAGATAATAGAGTGTCCTATTTTGGCACTCCTATCCAAACAATGAAAAAAGTAGATTTTCCAAAAATAGATAGGAAGGTAAGACCAGTTATAGTTTTGTCAGCAATAGTTTAGTTTAGAATCAGTAATTTTAGTATAATTTTTCTTAGAGAATATAGATATAGGTGGCATCATTCATGGCATGATGTCTCTAATTCTAATTTTATATTAGGTAGCTAGTATAACTTCTAGTTTAGAATCCATGTTACAGACACCAATGATTAGGGGAAAAGTGCATGACTCATTTGCTTTCTCTTATTTATAGTTTATGACATTACCTAGGTATACTCATTAATTATGTGACTTATTCCATGTACAGGTGATTGGCATCATTCTCAAGTGGCTTCCACATAATCTTATAGCCTAGTTTTGGAGTTGATTTCATACAAGCTTAATTTCCACCTTTTTGAGTGGCCAAGAGTGGCCTAGTTTCTAGCACACATTCGGCTATCCATTCCACATTGTCATATTACAAAATATTCATGGGATTCAAGAGCCATCTCATATGACACACATTCATACCAATATTAATTCATAGCTTCATTTTATGAGGTAATGATGGATCCAAAGGACTAGCTAGCCTTTATATTTTTGAGCCACCTACTCAAAGGGATTGGACACATAGTCCAAACATCGATTAACATATGCATGATCACATAAACTCATTTAGTGGGAAATGTTGGAGATAAAGGGCCAACCTTTGTATTCTTAAGCTACTATTGAGGAATTTAACACTTATCTCTATTCACGATATTAATTTTGATATAGTATCATTCAAAACATACCCATCATCACTAAACATCATAACATATTTATACTTCATGACATGCTCTCTCTATGCACACCCAACATCACACAGCTTCATGAGCTTCATCCTTATATGTAAGTTTAGGTTGACTTTATACTTTTCTTGTATATTTGTATTTCACTTTATTGCATCACTGGAATAAATGAGGGGTAAATATAGTCATATAAAATGTCAAAATTTGGTAGCTTAAGTGTTGCTTGTGACACCCAACCCATAGGTCTTTCTTGCATGTTATCATGACCCTTATAGACACCTTTTTTATTATTCCCAATCATCCTAAGCTTTCTAAATAGTCATTTCACCTCAACCAAGTAGTATTTCCCAAGCCAATCCTATCCTCCTAAGTCTTACACCTATAGCATAGGAGTGCCCAACTTTGACTATAGCATCAGAACTTAGGCTGTCCTATTTTGGTGTTCCTGTCTAATTGAATTTTGAGTTCTAATGGTTATTTCTTTATGGTTCCTATCTTTCATCTTGTTATCTTAGCATGAATACATTCAAACCATAACCAATAGATCTATATAAAATATTATTCAAAGTTCATTTAGAAGGGGGTTGGAAAATATTACAAATCAAGTAAGAATACAAGCAAAACCACTGAGGTAAATTTCCCTATTCTCTGTATATAGCCATCCAATACAGCTACAATCATATCCAAATCCTCACACTAATCCCTATCCACCTCAAGCATACCTAATTTAGTATTTTTGTATTTGTATCCACACTATTACACAAATCACATTAAGTGGAATAACTACATATGTCTTTATCCCTCTTTAGAGTATTGGTATGTATAAAGTGTGCCCACACAAGGGGTGTGGATACACATCCAATGTATCTTACACACACTAGCCCCCCTTATTTATAAAATAATAATGAAGTCTAGGGTTTGAAGATTAAATCAGCTCTACAAGGAGTTCTTTAGACTTTCAACAGTTAAAATTTCACAGGCAAGCTCACATAGGGACAATGAACAAAACCTAGAAGTTTTAGAAGTAGTTTAGATAACAAAGGTAGAAGAGGAAAATAGTGTCAAACTCTAGGGTGTCTTTTTTTATTTATCTTACCCTTTCACAAAACAAAATTCAAACCTTCATTTGTGACACTATCCCAGACCTTCATAGCCAATATCAGACTCTACAATAGTCATTTCAATTCATTTTAAGCTAAGTATTATTTTTTCCATATTTATTGTTATTTATAGAAAGGTTAAAAAAATTATAAAAATTAGTGGTTAAATTATTTTAATATTATTTACTTATTTAATCAATCTAGACCTTTAGCTAAATTAGGAATAAGACACCAATATTCCCAAAAAAGGATAAATCAACCTACATAAGATGGCATACTAGTAACTAAGTGAGATTAAGACTTGTCAAGGGATAAAATACTACCACATGTGAAAATATAACCAAAATAACACACTAAACCTATATATGTAATTTTAAAGTAGTTATTTTATTAACTCAAGAGGTTTATAAAGCTTAATCTTGGCAAAGTTTCCTCATGCCCAAGAGAGGGATCCTAAAAATAGGCTTGAAAGCTTGAATATATAGAACAATAAAATGAAATAGACAAGAGATTAGAATATAAGATATAATATGAAGTCAATTAAACATCATCTCAAGTCAAATTTAAGTTATAATTTGATATAGTCTTCAAAAAGTCTCCTTGTGCCTAGTAGCTTACATGATATCTTGGCATTGGAATGAGGTGGTGGGCCATCTTTATCTTATTAAAACTCCATCTTAGCATGATATGTCATTATTTTTAAAATATATCCACTTAAAATGAGGTTAATTTAAGTGAATTTACTTTTACATGAAGACCATGGAACATTCAACTTTAGATCAGTTAACTCATGGTGAGGACCAATTAACATGTGGATGAAGATAAAACCAACTTTGCATGGAAAAGCCAATTAATGACCAATTATTCCATTATCTATCCCTCTTATGCATTATTTTCCACTCAATATTATAATATGGTGTGGATTTACCCTGTATTAACTCATTTATTATCCCTTTTATGCCATTATTTACTTGACTTGATTGATCAAATATGCCTACTAGACCATATAGGCCTAGTAGCCTAAATTATTGTACTTGATAGCTCCTATAACCTATATTAAAACACTATAACCTAAAAATATGGTGATATTTATTCCTATAGCAACTCCTCATATCATTAAATATGTCTTTTTGATGAAGAAACACTTGCAACTTAGTCAAACTAGTTGACTAGGTCAATCTACCTTGAATTTCTACAGACTGGTTGATTTGAATGAGCTTACAAAGGTATTTATAGGCATTTTTTTACCATATTATTTATTGAGGAAGAATAAAAAGTTTCAAACTTCACTCTCCATGGATTGGAATCCATTAAACTACCTTGTACCTCTCCTTTTGTGATTTTTGTCTTAAAACCCTATTTTTTACCAAGTTCATATAGTTTCATACATCAAAATACCATGTACAATACCCTCTATAAATTCTATTCATGTTTTAATAGTTTTTAGGTTATTTATTAGGTTTTTATTAAAAAAAATTTGATTTTTCTTGAAACTAGTCCTTAGGATGGTCTGGGAGGGTTTTGGAGGTGAACCTTCTTAACAATAGTTCATAAAGTATAGACCTCCAAACACAAACTTATTTTCATGAATTTTTATTGTATATACCCCCTCAACTCTCTTGATAATATTGGGTTCCCATGTAATAGTTATGCAAAAATACATATGTAAAGAAGTTTGTTTATGGGGTTTTACTTACATTATGGACATGATTATGCTCTTAGAGATTGTTAATAAATTACATCCTATCAACCAAACTTAATTATTCATTAATTATAATTTCATATGGGTTCTTAAATCATGCTAAGATAATTTTACCAAACTCTTCATGTGGTGGAAGATATGAGCACTTCAATAGGTGGTTCGAATGGGTGTAAAGGACTGTATTAGTTCAAAATCCTTTTTGAGAGTGAAATAAAACTTTGAATTTATTTCACATACTTCAAATATCTCATCTAGTACCTATATTATCCCCTTAAACATTCTCATGGTGTCATCTTTCTTGATAGGGTCTACAAATGCCTTTTGGTGTTATGTCTTCAAGACTGGATTCTAGGCTTGATTGACTAAATTTAAGTTTCAAGATTTAAGGTGATTTTATTTGATTAAGGTATTAAAAAAAATAATTAAACCTTCATTCATACCTCTTTTTAACTTGTATTATCATATTCAAATGACCAAACTCCAACCTTGCTCTTCATGGTCTCTTAAGATTGTGTGTGTGTGTGTGAAAATAATAGAGGTTTGCAAAATTATTACCCTCCCAAAACATATTTTATAAATTAAAAACATCTAAAACATGTTTTAATATTAATATACATTCTTTTATTTTAGCCTCAATATCATCTTACATTTGGTATGCCTTGACTCCACTAACCAGGATTTATTATAAATATAGCCTGTGTGACCCTTGATCATTGAGTTTGCCTATTTTATCATTTTTAATGAGTCTATAAAAAATTTATAAATTTTTAAATGTATTTTAATTCCCTATTCAAATTTCATACATCTTGATAAACACTCAAAACAAGAAAAGAGTCCTAAGAGCATGTATGCATGTTTTGGTCTTTTGTATTTAACTAGCCCTCAAGGGCATAATTTGCATGTAAAATGAATATGACTCACTCTCAAAAGGTTTATAAATATTTAAAATCACCTTAAATTCTTAAAAAAAAACCCTTTCTAAGGTTTAAACCTTATTCCAAACCTTAAAACCCTCCAATAAGGTTTGTTTGCTCTAACAGTTATTATCAACAAACATGTAGCTGATTGTGCTAAAATAGAGAGTACTTAGAACACTAGTAAGACCTTCAAAATGGAATTATAAGATTTATATGGTCATGATTATTAATTTTACAAAAATTTATGTCTTTATTCCACCTTTATGGGATCTAAATCTACTATTTCCTCCAAGATAGGCTTCCAACATTGACTATATTGTTGACTATGTTAGGCATAACTGCATATGATTATCTTCTTTAACATTATTTACACCATATCATTGGTTTAAACATGGTTAAATTGTTACATGGTATATTTAATAAAAAAACCAATGTTCATCACCTTATTTCAATATTTATTTTTAGGCCTAGCATGGCTATCTTGTGCTTGTGAATCTGTTTATGCATTGGAATGTCTTGACTACTCTTATGAGTTTTGAGTCTTGTCCTCTAAGAAAAATCTTGTGGAATATTTAAGAAACATATTTTTAATCCTTATATTTATATATAACACTTCCAAAAACTTTTAACTCTCACTTATTTTCACTTGTTGACCATCTTGAATTGATGTTGGTTGCTCAACAAGAGAACCTATAGGCTAGGGCCTATAGGTTACACTTTTGATTACATAGGCCAATTAGGTATCACATTATAACCCTTATCTTTGGTTATATTATCAACTAATATATCTCCACTATACTAATTTTTGATTATCCTTGAAACATGTGTTAATAATAAGGCCATTTAAAGGTATCTATCTCACCATTCTTTCATGGCTATAGGTGGGTATTACTAGGTCTTATACAGACTGAGACAGTCCAAACATCTCATATAAAGTATATTATCTAAAGGTATTTTATAATGTCTATTGGATACTTTAATCCATATTATACACCATGTAAATCATGTCTTCTTTCTTGTATTAATGATGATCTCTTAAGAAACTCTTTGATACTGACTTAAACCATTCTATACAGTCAGTTATAGGTGATGATTAGGGTGTGGTTGTGATATACTTATTACAACCACTTATTCATGGTAATCATATATCTCACCATGATGTGTTCTTATAAATCTTTCATTACCTTATGAAACCCAAGCACTTGGAGATAGGCCTACCCTTTTGGGAGTAAATGACTATAGCTTAAGGTGTATGATTATGTTTATTTGTCATTAGACTCTGATTGACTTGATACCACTCTTAACACATTCATTAGACTCTTAAATCATGGACATACACCTCATTTAACCTCATGCCATAACAACATTTGTTAAGGTGTGGAGCCTAAAAGCTTCACCAAAGGAGCGCATTTGATAGTTGCAGGTTTACATAGTCACCGGCGTCGGTCAGGAGCAACCAACATCAGTCAGGAGCAGTTCAGGAGACATCAGCATCGATAGGTATTGGCCGACGTTGGTCACAAGGAAGTAGGTAGGAACTGGCATCGATTACCTGTGCGTCCAAAAAGCTATTTCCATGGATAGAATAGAGTGTTTGCATGATGAGGATTGAGTGATAGTCTTAAGTCCACATCTCTATTATTAGTAAGACAATTTTTAGAGCCCTTGATTAGGAGGTGCATAACTAATTGCTATAGTAAATGTATGCTCATGTATCCTAATTATTATATAATAGGATAGATTCTTCTTAGCTTATTGTAATTGTATTGAGTGTTGAATAACAGTATAGAATTGTATATGTGAATTAATCCAGGTTGTTGGAGTTGATTGTACTTGAGAGAGAGAGCTCTTGAGGGAAAGAAATCTAGAGAGAGATATGTACATCTGAGAGAGGTGTGGAAGAAAAGAAGTTTCTTCAATTGTATTCCTTTTGTAAAGAGTTGAATACAAGTTTTCAGGGTGGTTTCTTGTATCTCTTGTTCTTTGCTATTTATCATTCTAGTTACTTATCATTCTAATTTAATTCCACATTTAATTGATTTCATAAGTGTAATCAAATTTTTGGTTGATCCCCAACAAGTGGTATTAGAGCCTTGGTTTTAGGTTCAGAGCTTGATATCCATCAAGTGGTATCAGAGCTCAGGTTCACTAACAGGTGGTTCAAATCTGTGTAGTGTGTATTGATTACAGGGTACTCACAGGGGTTTCTATAGGGATTTCTATTTGAGTGGGAGAAGCAATGGCAAAAGAAAGTAAACTAAGAATGGAGAAGTTTAATGGCAAAAATTATCAACATTGGAGAATGCAGATAGAGGACTATCTGTATCAGAAAGATCTATACTTACCGTTAAGAGGGATTGCAAAGAAGCCCATAGACATGGATGATGAAGAATGGGAAGTTCTTAATAGAAAGGCTCTGGGGTCTATAAGACTGAGTCTAGCATCTACTATGATATCTAATTTATCATAGGCAAAGTTTACGATAGAGTTAATGACTATTTTAGCAAATTTGTATGAAAAACCTCAGCTTCTAATAAGGTATATCTTATGAAGCAGTTATTTAATTTGCATATGCAGGAAGGTGGATCTGTATCTAATCACCTGAATGATTTCCATGGAATTGTAAATCAATTAAGTTTAGTCAATATAGTGTTTGATGATGAAATTAAAGCTCTTTTAATATTATGTTCTTTGCTTGAAAGATGGCATAGCTTAGTAATGGTAGTTAGTAATATTGCATCTGCTTCAAATATTTTAAAAGTAGAGGATGTTGTTAGTGTTATCTTGAATGAGAAAAGTCATAAGAAAAGCATAGAGGAAACATCAAGAAATGCTTTAAGTTTTGAGAGTAGGGGAAGGCAAAAAGAGAAGAGCAAGAAAGGGAGATCAAGATCTAAATCAAAGGTGAGAGGTAGATCTAAATCCAAAAATGGCAGGAAGCCACAATGCTGGAATTGTGGAAAGATGGGGCACATAAGCAGAGATTATTGGTCAAAGCCTAAAGAGGATAATCAGCATGAAGGAAAGGAAGAAGCAAAGGTTGCAGGTATTGCACAAGATGCTTTAATATTCTCTTTGCATAATAATATAGAATCTTGGGTGTTAGATTCTGATGCATATTTTCATGCTACCCCCAATAGAGAATATTTTAGTGACTATATCCATGGAGATTTTGGAATAGTGTATTTAGGGGATGATGAGCCTTGTAAAATTATTGGCAAAGCTAAAGTGTAGCTCAAAATGCAGAATGGCAACACATGGGTGTTGAGAGATGTTATGCATGTTCCCAGCTTGAAGAGGAATTTGATTTCTATAGGAAAGTTAGGGGATGAGGGTTGTACAGTAACTCTCATAGCTGAATCTTGGAAGGTGACCAAGGGTGTAATTATAATGGCCAGAGGTAAGAGAGTAGGTACTCTCTATTTATGTAATTGTGTTACTAACAATTCTCCTTCTGTATTATCTACTTTAGATGTGGATGCAAAATTGTGGCACTCAAGGCTTGGCCACATGAGTGAGAAGGGAATGTCAATTCTTAAGTCTAAAGGTAAGCTTTTAGATTTGAAAAGCATAGATCTAGATTTTTGTGAGCACTGTGTTTTTGGAAAACAAAAGAGAGTGAGTTTTCTCAAGACTGGGTCAACAAAGAAGAAGCATAAGTTACAGCTTGTTCACACAGATATGTGGGGACCAGCTCAGGTTGCTTCTATTGGAAGATCATAGTACTATGTTATGTTCATAGATGTTGCTATAAGAAAGGTATGGATCTATTGTATTAAGAAGAAATCTGATGTATTTGAGACTTTTAAGATTTGGAAAGCTATGGTTGAGAATGAAATAGGTAAAAGATTGAAGTGCTTGAGATCTAACAATGGTGGTGAGTTCTGTAGTTATAAGTTCAACTGGTATTGTTATATGCATGGAATCCATAGGCAAAAGATAGTTCTAAGGACACTTCAGTAGAATGGTATTGCTGAAAGGATGAACAAAACAATTATGGAGCGTGCAAGATGTATGAGATTGCATGTTGGTTTGCCCTTAGAGTTTTGGGTAGAAGCTATTGATACTACAGTGTACCTAATTAACAGAGGACCCTCTACAGCTCTAGATGGTGGAATTCTAGAAGAGGCATGGATAGATAAAAAGGTAGATCCATCATTTCTCAAAGTTTTTGGTTGTGAAGCCTTTGTGCACGTTGATAAGGAAAATAGAAAGAAGCCGGATGCTAAGTCTATGAGGTGCACATTTATTGGCTATGGCTCTGATGATTTTGGTTTTAGAATTTGGAATCTAGGAACTAACAAGATAATTAAGAGTTGTGATGTTGTTTTCAATGAAAAAGTGATGTATAGTGATTAGCTAAAGAAGCTGAATCAATTTGGGCAGAGCAATGGAGAATTGGATGAGGTGACGGTTCAAAATGAGCTCATGGAAAAAATTAATCACAAAAAAAGAAAACACAGAGACTGATGTCAGCCAGGCAGGAACTAGCATCAGTAGGATAGAAACTGATGTCGGTCATACAGAGACCAATATCGGTAACACAGGCACTGATGTCGGTCAGGCAAAATTGACATCAGCCAGTAACAGGTCTAGAGGTGACCGAGGTTGGTCACTATCAGAGAATTTGGGCAGACAGCGTGTTTTGGATGAGTCTTAGATGCCCATCAGGAGGTCAAAAAGGGTAAGTAAACCTCCAATTAGATATTCTCCTTCATTATTCTATTTATTGATAACTAATGGTGGAGAACCAGAGAGTTTTCAAGAAGCAATATAGGTGGAGTCCAAGAGTCAGTGGGAGTGCAGCATGGTTGAGGAAATGGAGTCTTTGAAAGAGAACCAAACATGGGATTTGGTTGAGTTGCCAGCTGGTAAGAGGACACTGAAGAACAGATGGACCTACAAATTGAAATAAGGTGAGAATGGATAGATGAGATATAAGGCCAGGTTGGTAGTGAAAGGATTTTCACAATAGCCAGGTATTGATTTTGGTGAGATTTTTTATCCTATTGTTAAAATGACTTCTATACAGACTATATTGTCTTTAGTTGCTATTGAGGATTTGCATCTTGAGTAGCTTGATGTTAAGACAGTGTTTCTTCATGGAGATTTGGATGAGAAAATATACATGGAACAGTTAGAAGAATTTGAGGTCAAGGGTAAGGAGAAGTTAGTGTACAGATTGAAGAAAAGCTTGTATGGCCTCAAGCAAGCTCCTAGATAGTGGTATTTGAGATTTGGCAGGTTTATGATTGAGCATGGCTATAGTAGGTGTCAATCTGACCATTGTGTGTATTTTAAGAGATTAGATAATGGTAGATATATTATTCTATTGTTGTATGTAGATGATATGCTGGTTCCAAGATCACACATGTAGGATATCTCTGAGCTTAAGGTGAAATTAGCTCACACGTTTGCCATGAAAGATTTGGGAGCAGTAAATAAAATCCTTGGCATGAGCATTAAGAGAGACAGGAAAAATCACAGGTTGATTCTATCTCAAGAGGATTATGTGAACAAGGTGGTGAAACGGTTCAATATGCAGGATGTTAAACCAGTAAGCACACCTTTGGCTGGACATTTTAAGTTGTGTAAAGATCAATGTCCTAATTCACATGATGAGGTAGAGTACATGAGTAGAGTTCCATATTCTTTCGTAGTAGGGAGTTTAATGTATGCAATGGTTTGTACTAGACCGAATATTGCCCAAGTAGTGAGAGTTGTAAGTAAGTATATGGCCAATCCAAGGAAGGAACATTGGAAAGCAGTTCAGTGGATCCTTAGATATCTGAGAGGAACCAGCAATAGGCATTTGTGCTATGGAGGTTCAGATACTTTTCTACATGGTTATGTAGATTCAGATATGGTAGGTGATTTGGATGGCAGGAGGAGCACCACAAGATATGTTTTCACTGTTGGTGGAATGGCAGTTAGCTGGATATCAAAGTTGTAGAAGGTTTTTGCCTTGTCAACTATAGAAGCAGAGTATATTGTAGTCACAGAGGCTAGCAAAGAGATGATATGGATGACACGGTTCATGGAAGAGCTTGGAAAGGAGCAAGAGAGTTGTAGATTATACAGTGATAGTCAAAGTGTAATTCATTTGGCTAAGAATTCAGCCTTTCATTCAAGAACAAAGCATATATAGCTTAGGTACCACTTCATAATACATGTATTGGAGGATGGTGAGTTGAAGCTGGAGAAGATCCATACAAATAAGAATCCCGTTGATATGTTAACCAAGCTGGTTACAAAGGAGAATTTGAATCTTCATTCAAATTCTATTGGTCTTCATGATTGAGTTGAAGATGGAGGAGCTAGAAGATGTTGCTGTACAGGTACTGGTGTAGCTGTTTATCTCCAAGTGGGAGATTGTTAAGGTGTGGAGCCTAAAAGCTTCACCAAAGGAGCTCATTTGATAGTTGTAGGTTTACACAGTCACCAGCATCGGTCAGGAGTGATCGACATCGATTAGGAGTATTTTAGGAGACGTCAGTGTCGATAGGTATCGACCGACATCGGTCACAGGCAAGTAGGCAAGAACCGGCGTCGATTACCTGTGTGTCCAAAAAGCTATTTCCATGGACAGAATCGAGTGTTTGCATGATGAGATTAAGTCATAGTCTTAAGTCTACGTCTCTATTATTAGTAAGATTATTTTTAGAGCCCTTGTTTAAGAGGCATAACTATTGGTTGTAAATGCATGCTCAAGTATCCGAATTATTATATAATTAGGATAATTCTTCTTAGCTTATTGTAGTACATTGTATTGTATGTTGAGAAAGAACAGTACAGAATTGTATATGTGAATCAATCCAGGTTGTTGGAGTTGATTGTACTTGAGAGAGAGAGCTCTTGAGGGAAAGAGATCTAGAGAGAGATATGTACATCTGAGAGAGGTGTGGAAGAAAGAAGTTTCTTCAATTGTATTCCTTCTATAAAGAGTTTAATACAAGTTTTTAGGGTGGTTTCTTGTATCTCTTGTTCTTTGCTATTATTTGATTCTAGTTACTTATCTATCTGATTTAATTATGTGTTTATTGCTTTCATAAGTGTAATCAAATTGTTGGTTGATTCCCAACAACATCCCTTCATGAAATTTTTAACTTGGTGACTTTGCATGCTCCAAGAGACTTTTACCTTATTGTAGGTATATATTGGTATGGGAAAATGGTCTAAACTAAGTTTATTCTCTTCAAGGTTCTACCTTTTATCCTAATCTTATGAACATAACTCACCACACTTATTACCCTCACACTCACTAATCTATCTCTTGAACATACATCTTTCTCTATATTATGCTTGATTGTTCATCAATCTAGGCCTTTGTATGGACTATAACCTATAGGTTAGAGTATGAAAATTGAATAATATGACCTCCACTTGCATTTGAAAGATTTATCCTTAAACCTAGTTTAATTATTATATTTATATAACAAGAACCTTATTAAATATGACGTCCTTGAAGGACTTTCATGTTGGGTAGTTGTAGGTGGAGATTGAGTGTATGCTTGTACGGACTATGTGGAGCTAGACCTTGAGAAGGTCTCAAAACATAAACATGAGCCATTTCTCCTTATTTAATTTGATGAGAGAATAATTATGCAATAACAAATACCATTAAAAGCAATTATGGAGTCTTTCCTTCCTTTATATCTTCATGAAAGCTTTTGACTTTCATAACCTTCTATTGGCTATAGCAAAGGATTTTGGATCTAACAGTGTTTCCAAGGTTTAAACATTCCTTGAATTATCATGATGCTCAGATAGTTCTTGACTCCTTCATGACATTGTATACATGAGATGAAATGGAGATGGAATATGGTGAAGATGATGGATGATGGAGAATGGAATGGTGATAGAGTGAAAATGGAAACTTACAATAATGTAAAGGCAGTGACAAGGTGGTGAGGATGAAGGTAACAAGATGGAGGTGATTAATAGCATGAAGATTATATGTTATAAAAAAATTAAGGGTCCTAAATAGGCATAGGAACATGTTAAATAAGGCATATCAGTTTGGAGGCCTTTGGAGGATGAATACATAGTATAAATGAAACTTAAGATTATGTTAAAACCTTAAAATATGCTACATCTCCTTAAAGATTGCTAAACTATGCTCCTTAAGGAATATTGAGAGTACATTAATGATATTCTTGGAAATGAAAAAAGTATAAAACTTTGAAAACATTAGGAGAGGACATATAAACATGATAGATAAACCCCTATAAACAAAACTCCAAGAAATCTTGTTGTTGCTTTCTATCACCTGAATCGTACAATATTTTTTTTTACGTGTACACTATAGAATTGATTTATTTTATCTTCTCGGGTATACATGACCCTCAAACATGTGAAAAGGACCTAAATAATGCCATAAAAAGTTGAATCATGTTTTTAATAAACTCCATAATCTTGAAATTTTCTATTGTGATGCCCTAATGAAGAGAAAATTAGGAAAATCGACTGCATGTTTGAATGAAGGAGATAAAATGTGTGCCTTGAATTCAAATAGATGGTTCATGAAAGAGATATGATCAATTTGAGAACCACTTTCCATATATGTAATCTCTTTGAGACTACTTTCTCTGGCCAAAATTTTAGACCTGGATTCTCTCTCTCATGGTCATACCACCTACAAACCTAAAGGGCTCTCCCTATGTGCAAATAAGAAAGATGAATGGAGGGAATAAGTTTTTAGCCTAATTTGAATCCTTTTGCCTTAAATTTATTCTATAACACATAACATGTATTTTTATTCATGCTCTTGAGCCCTGTTATATGGAATGGTTATATAATTTGATACTTGTACATGAAAACACATTGAAAAAGCCTTTTCTTGCATATTTATCCACAACTAAAGATATTAAAAGCCAAATTTAGTGCATTTGAGGAGTATCATGAGTCATTTATAATTTTAACACATGTAATAATATTTTGTACATGCTATTGGGCCAAATATTTGGCACGTGAACTAAAAATGGGCTTGTTTGGCTTAAAACTTGCATGAAATACATTATCAAGGCATGAAACTTTATGACTAAGGTAAATTCATGTTTATTAATGTATTTTCAGTTAATTTTGATGTTTTAACAGTATTTTAACTCATACTTTTTCATTTAAAGACCAAAAATCTCCCTTTTAGGCAAAAATACATAGTTTTACAAGGAAATTTATCATTAAAAAAGGATTATAATAGTACCATGGAAAGTTTAGAATTAAAGGGGGTGGAATTTGGCCTTTATATTCCAAATATCCAATATTTTTGGCAACTAACTATGTTTGACCAGCCTGCTAGTCAAAATAACTCACTAGATTTCACATGACAATGGAAATCTGTAAAACGACAATATGACTTGATGACTCTTTTGACTGCCAAATAGACTTTTAAAATTTGTGACACCTCTCTTGACTAAAACAATAATAAGACACAAAATAAACAACAAATAAACACACCTAATCTAATAAACAAACATAACTAGCCTAAGGAAATAGGAAAATAAGACAAGACAGCAGACTACTGCTTGTGTTAATCACTTATTGAAACATGACAACTTAAAAAAACTAACCTAAAATCAAAAAAAAAAAATTAGAGTCAAATGCAAAACTATATTTTACACCATAGAACTTTTAAGCATGATTTCCATCTCTAGATAGCCTCTTATTATAAATGGGAGCATTTGCACATTCATAGTTTTTTGAGGAAGCAAATAACTCTTCTAGTGTTAATTTTAGGTGCATGAATTGTATATGTGAGTCCAATATCTATTCATACTCCTCCCATATTCATGTACCTTGAAATAAAAATCTCAATTCTTCTTGAGTCATTATCTGCTGATTATGATCATTTTGGGTAGCTTGAAGTGTCTCCTATGTCATGTCTACAAGGCTAGCCTCCAAGAGAGATGGATCTAATTTCATGACTTTTTGAGTCCATTAAATTTAATTTCTAACCTTAAAAATAAAATAAACCTCTGGATATGAAGTGAGAATTTTATAACCTTGCTTTAAATGCTCAAACAAGTCATCACTCAATAATACAACTCCTTGGATATGATTGCTTGGATAGCTGATTACTTCTTACTTGATGAAAGTACTTCTCTCAACCTATAATCAACCATATTAAATTAAATAATAACTTAAATTAATGATGTCAAACAAGTATAGTGATTTTTTCTCATCAAGTTGAAGTGCAATTGGATTTTATTCATTGACTGATTGGTACTTGACTTCTACTTTTTTTATAAGCTCTTCTAGACTATCACAATGAATGGAAGCTACTGTGTGATCAAAGAACTCATGGAAATCATATTGTTCTTTCTCAATTGACACCTATTTCTCTTTTATCTCATTAGCCTCTTCTTATTTTACTTGTAGTTCATCATGTATCTTAGCTTCTTCTTTGAATTCATCTTCTTTTACATCTTGAGAGATTGAATTAGTCCCAATCATGATGTTTTCTTCTTTCTCACATGAGTCATTCTCATATTTATATACCTTAATTTCAACTTCCTCAATTCCCTCACAAAGGAGAGGCTCCTTCACAAAAATTGACATGGTAGACCCCTAAAAATACTAAAGAATATGAGAAAGGTCCAAAGGTGTTACCATGGATGCTTGATTCTACTCATGAGGTTGTTCAACTTTGATCTCCTTCACCTCCTCTCTCTATTGAAAGTTATCTTGAATAGATTTCCATGAAGGAAAGGCCTTGTACTTTTGAGGAGGGGGGAGAAGAGGCTGAATGATCTCCTACTTGCTTTCTAGAATAACATGTGGACCTATGCTTGACTTCTCTTATTTCTCCCTTGACTTATACATTTACTTCCAAGTCATTAACTTACATTTAGAGACTTTTTTTGCACTTATTGCAACCATGGGTGTCAATTGAGGAACCTTCTAATGAGATTGTGTTGCTTTTATAGTTATTATTGATAGTTGAAGATGTTTATTTGCAAGCTCAACTTACTTGGCTAGGTGAGATTCAAAATCATGGAACAACTCATCATAAATATCTCCTTGCAAAACTGAAGATGAAGGTTCTTGTATGATTTGTTGTGAAACATGAAAAGTAGCCTCCTCAAAACACTTTGCTTGTACCTTTTAAGGTCTCTCTTGGATATATTTCCAAGTAATAAATCTTGGAAAGGATTGAATGGAATCTTGAGGGCTCTGATATACATTTGCTTGATATTTATGAAGAGAAAAGGGAAGCTCAATGGGGGATTAATGTTTTTTATGAACTACCAACTTATCTTCTATGTTCATAACTAGACCACCTGTGTGAAGGAAATCACCACTAAATTTTGAATGGCCTTATCTTATGAAAGATGTACACACCTATTTAGTTTAATGCAAGGAATCTCTCATGTTCTCGATTTCATGCTTTAGGATCTCTTATCCATAGTTTTATTATTATCTATACTCACCATCTATTTCTCATAGCCAAACAAGGTTTATTTGAAACTTGAGATGGGTTGTCTTTGGAATTTATTGAGCTAATCAATAATTTCATGAGATTGCCATGATTTATTAGATTAATATGCAGGCTACTAAGGAATTAAATGAGGTTCACAAGGATCATAGTCTTGATAATGGCTTTCATATTGTTACTCAAGGTGACTATAGGGTTGATAGGGATCATAACATGATGTATGTGGATCATATTGGAACTACTGATAAGAAGATGAATGACCAAAGTCTGATCCATAAGCTATTATATCCTAAAAAACACATGAAATATATGAATTATGAATAAAATTTACCTTTACCTCAGAGCTAAGGACCATATGAGTACTTTAAACTACTTTTAAAGACCATTATGTTATAAATGTCCACTCCAATGGTTGAATCTATATCCCACCGAGCGTGCCAAAATTATTATAAACCTAGATAACACCCTATTAAATTTAGATTAATCTAATATCCTTCACATCTAGACTAACATTGAATTGGTCTAAGGTGTGAGACACCTATACTTAGACCAGACCTCTAGATTTGTGAGGCTAGCTCATCTGATATATCAATTCTAGATCAATTTACTAAAATCTATTGTATTTTAAGGATGAAAAGGGTTATAAGGAAACTAAAAAGTAAATCCTATTCTAATGATGGTGATACACCTATAATTTGGTTCATTCACTCTATTTAAGCTCATACAACACTAAAAAGCAATGCAAATCATGAATTCTAAAACTCCAAAGGATTATTATGTAATAGTATTTCACATAGAGGTTTCACCAAGTGATCAAAGCATGAATAAATGATGGAAGGCCTAATTCAAGTCACTAACTAGTCAATATATCCATTTTTAGCTCAATCATTCATCATCAAACACTATATACAACTTGCATAACATAACATACTAGTAACTAGGTGAGATTAGGACCTGCCAAGGGAAAAAATACTACCACATGTTCAAATATAACTAAAATAATCACACTAAACCTATATATGGAATCTAAAAATAGTAATTTTATTATCTCAATAGGTTTAAAAACCTCAACTTGGTAGAGTTTCCTCAAGCCCAAGAGAGGGATTCTAAAAATAGGTGTAAAATCCTGAATACATAGGATAAGAGAATGAAATATCCAACAGATTAACATATAATAGAGAATATAAAGTCAACTAAACATCATTTCAAGTAAAATTTAAGTTACAATTTGGTAATAATAGTCTTCAATAAGTCTCCTTATGTCTAGTATATTACATGATCTTTGTTTGATATCTTTGGCATTGGAATGAGGTGGTGGGCCATCTTTATCTTGTTGAAACTCCCTCTTAGCATGCTATGCCATTATTTGGAAAATAACTCCATTTGAAATGATTTTAAGTTAATTGAATGTCATTTTGCATGAGGACCATAGAAAATTACACTTTAGATCAATTAACTCATGGTGAGGACAGGTTAACAAGTGGATGAAGATAAGACCAACTTTGCATTAAAAACCCACTAAATGACCAATTAGCACATTATTTATCCCTCATATTAATTTATATTCCACTTAATATTATAACATGGCATGGATTTACTTTGTATTAAATCCTTTATTATCCCTTCTACTCCATTCTTTATTTGACTTGATTGATCAAATAGGCCCACTAGGATAAATAGGCCTAGTAGCCTAACTTTGTGTACCTAATAGCTCTTATAACCTACATGAAAACATTAAAACTTGAAAATATGGTGAGATTTAGGCCTATATATTGTCCTAATATCATGAAATAGGTCCTTTTGATGAAAAACACTTGTAACTTAGTCAAACTAGTTGACTAGGTCAATTTACCTTGAATTTTTGTAGACTAACTGATTTGAATGAGATCACAAAGGTATTTCCAAGCATGGTTTTGAAAATTTTATGGACTGAAGAGGAATAAAAAGTTAAAAAATTCACTCTTCATGGATTGTAATCCATTAAACTACCTTGTGCCTCTCCTTTTATGCTTTTTTCTCTTAAAAGCCTATTTTATGCCAAGTCCATATAGTTTTGTACATCATGATACCATGTAAATCACCCTATCTAAGTTTAATTAATTTTCTAAGAGTTTTTAGGTTGATTAATGAGGTTTTTATTGCATTAAAATTGAATTTTCTCAAAATTTGTCCTTAGGAGGGTTTGGAAAGGTTTTAGAGGTGAACCTTCTTAACGATGGTTCATAAAGTAAAAACTTGTAAACTCAAAATTATTTACATAAATATTGATTGTATATAACCCCTCAACTTTCTTAATAATATTTGGTTCCCATGCAAAATGTATGAAAAGATACATATGTAAAGAAGTTTGTCTATAGGGTTTTACTTACATTTTGGACATGTTTATACTCCTAATGACTATTAATAAATTAAATCCCTTTAAAAAACCTAAATTATTCATTAATTATAATTTTATAGGGGCAATCAAATAATTATAATATCATTTTTCCAAACTCTTCATGTGGTGAAAGATATGAGCATTTCAATAGGTAATTTGAATGGGTGTCTAGGACTGTAGTAGTTTGAACTCCTCCTTGAGAGTGAAATTGAAATTTTCATTTATTTCACCTTATTTAAATATCTCATGTAGGATCTATATCATCCCCTTAAACATTCTCATGGTGTTATCTTTATTTATAGGGTATGTAAATGCTTTTTGGTGTTATGGCTTCAAGACTGGCTTTTAAGCCTGATTGACCAAATCTGAGTTTTAGGGTTCAAGGTGAATTTATTTGATTAATGGATTAAAAAAATCATTAAAAATTCATTCATACCTATTTTCAACTTGTATTATCATCTTAAAATGACCAAACTACAACCTTGTTCTTCATGGTCTCTTAAGATTACCTGTATGAGTATGAAAACAATAAAGGTCTACAAACTTCTTACCCACCCAAAATAGATTTTATGAGTTATAAAAATATAAAACATGTTTTCATAATAATAACCATTCTTTTATTTTATCCTCAATATCATCTTACATTTGGTATTCCTTGACTTCACTAACCAGGGTTTATTGCAAACATAGCCTGCATAACCCTTGATCACTGAGTTTGCCTATTTTCTCATTTGTAATGAGTCTCTAAAAATTTTATAAAATTTTTAATTTCCTATCATCCCCTCTAATAATTTCATACATATTTAACAACACTCAAAATAATAAAAGAGTCCTAAGAACACACAGCCATGTTTTGGTCTTTCACGCTTAGTTATCCCTCAAGGGAATAATTTGCATGTAACATGAATATGGATCACTCTCAAAATGTGAATAAATATTTAAAATCACCTTCCCTACCTAAAAAAACCCTTGATGATTTTTAAACCCTCTAAGAAGGTGTGCCTACTCCAATGGTGAATGCCAATAAAGATGTAGGTGATTGTGCTAAAATAGAGAGTACTTAGACCACTGTTAAGACATTTATAATGGAATGAGAATCTTGATATGTTCACAATTATGAATGTACAAAAATTTAGGTCTTTATTCCAATTATATGGGATCCAAACCTACAATTTCCTCCAAGACAGGGTTCTAACATTGACTATGTTACTGACTGTGTTAGGTATGATTGCATATGAATCTTATCTTTAACCTTATTTACACCATATCATTGGTTTAAACATGGTTAAATTATTACATGTTCTATTTTATAAATAAACCAATTATCATCACCTTATGTCAAGCTTTCCTTTTAGGCCTAGCATGGCTATCTTGTGCTTGTGAACCTGTGTATGCATTGGAATGTCTTGACTGCTCTTATGAGTTTTGATTTGTTTCCATTGAGAAATAGCCTATTACATATTTTTTAAACTTTTTTTTAATCCTCATATTCATCTATAACACTTTAAAAAACTTTTAACTCTCATTGATTTACACTTGTTGATCATCTTGACTTGATGTTGGTTGCTCAAAAAGAGAACCTACAGGTTGAGGCCTATAGGTTACCCTTTTGATTAAATAGGCTAATTAGGTATCACATTATAACCCTTATCTTTTGTGATATTATCAACTAATATACCTCTACTATACTTCTTGGTGATGATACTTGAAACATGTGTTAATCATAAGACCATTTGAAGGTATCTATCTCATTGTTCTTTCATGGTTGTCAGTGGGTATTACTAGGTTTTGTATGGATTAAGACAGTCCAAACATCTCATGTGAATTATATTCTCTTAAGGTATTTTATAATGTCTATTGGATACTTTAATCCATCTTATCTGCCATGTAATTCATGTCTTCATGCTTGTCTTGATGACGGTCTATTAATAAACTCTTTGAGACTGACTTGAAACTTTTCATACAGTCAGATGTAGGTGATGATTGGGGTGTGACTATGATATACTTAGTACAACCAATTATTAATGGTATTGATGTATCTCACCATGATTTATTCTTATGAATCCTTCATTAGCTTATGAAACCCTCCATTAGACCATTCTACTTAAATACCTTGCACTTGGAGATAGGCTTGCCCTTTTGGTTATAGATGGATGTAGATTAAGGTGTATGACTATGTTTATTTGTCATTCAAACCTGATTGAATTGATACAAATCTTATCACATTCAAGAGAATATTTAATCATGGACATACACCTCATTCAAACTCATGCCATAACAACACCCCTTCATACAATTTTGAACTTGGTAACTTTGCATATTCTAAGACACTTTTACCCTACTATATGTATACATTGGTATGGAAAAATGGTCTGAAATAAGTTTTTTCTCTTTAAGGTTATACCTTTGATCCTATTATTATGAACATCACTCACCACACTTATTACCCCTATAGTCACTACTATATCTATTGAACATATATCATTCTCTATAATATCCTTGATTATGGATCAACCCAGGCCTTTGTACAGACTATAACCTATATGTTAGTGTATGAAAAGTGAATAATATGACCTCCACTTGTATTTGAAAGATTTTCCTTCAACCTAGTTTAATTCTTATATTTATATAACAAGAACCTTATTCAAGATGGCCTCCTTGAAGGACTTTCATATTGGGCAGTTACAGGTGGAGATTAAGTGTATAGCTTGTACGAATAATGTGGAGCTAGACCTTGAGAAGGTATTAAAACATGAACATGAGCCCTTTCACCTTATGTAATTAGATGAGATAAGTATGATGCAAGACTAAATACCATTGAAATAGATGGTGGAGTCTTTCTCTCCTTTATATCTTCATGAAATATTTTGATTGTCATAACTTTCCATTAGATGTAGCTAAGGATTTTGACTATCTAGCAGTGTTTTAAAGGTTTTAACATTCCTTGAATGATCATGATGTTCATATGGTTATTTAATCCTTCATGATAGTGTATACATGATATTAAATGGAGATATAAGGTGATGAATATGATAGATGATGTAGAATGGAATGGTGATTGAGTGAAAATGGAGCTTTATAGTAGTGTAAATGTAGTGACAAGGTAGTGAGGATGAAGGTAACAAGATGGAGGTGATTAAGAGCATGAATATTATATTTTGGTTCCATATTGAGCATCCTCAAAAATCATAGACACATGTTAAATAATTCATATCATTTTTAAGGCCTTTGGAGGAGGTATGCATAGTATAAATGAAACCTAGTATTATGATAAAACCTTAAAATATGCTAAGAAACCTTAAATATTACTAAATTGTGACTCCTTGAGGACTATTGAGATCATATTAGTGATCTTATTTGAAATTAAATATGCATGAAACTTTGAAAATATGAGGAGAGTACATATGAACATTATATAGAAACCCCTACAAACAAAACTCTAATAAATCTTGATTTCATTTTCTCTCTCCTAAACCATACAATCTTTCTTTGTTGTTTGTAGACTATAGAATTGCATTATTTTGTCTTCTTGTCTCTAAATGAACCTCATACATGTTAAAAGGATTTGAATAATTCCATGTAAAGTTGAATCATGTTTCTAATAAGCTCCACAATGTTTAAATTTTTTATTGTGATGCCCTGATGAAGAGAAGATCAAAAAAACTAACTGCCTACTTGGATGAAGGAGATAAAATGTTTGCCTTGACTTAAAAGAGATAGTTCATGAAGGAGAGATGATTAATTCAATAAAAACTTTCCATATCTATAATCTCTTTGAGACTATTTTCTCTGACCAAAATTTTAGACCTGGACTCTCTCTCTCATGGTCATACCACCTACAAACCTAAAAGGCTCTCCCTATGTGTAAACAAGCAAGATGACTAGAGGGAACTAGTTTTGGACCTGTTTTGAATATTTTTTCCTTAAATTTCTTCTATAACACCTTCCATGTCTTATGAAATCGGTGTACAATTCCGTACTTGTGCATGAAAACACATTGAAAAAGTCGTTTCTTGCATATTTATCCACAACTAAAGCTATGAACCACCAAATTTAGAGCATGTGACTAGTATAATTATTAATTTAGCATGTTAACACATGTAATAATCCTTTTTACATGATTTTGGGCCAAAATTTTGGCATCTGTGAGCTAATAATGGGATTTTTGGCTTAAAACTTGCATGAAATACATTATCAAGGAATGAAACTTTAGGACTAAGGTTAAGTCATGTGTGTGAATGTATATGAAGTTAATTTAGATGTTTTAATAGCCTTTTGACTCATAATTTATCATTTAAAAACCAAAAATCTCCCTTTTAGGCAAAAATACATAGTTTTATAAGGAAATTTATCACTAAAAAAGGCTTATAATGGTACCATGGAAAGTTTAGAATTAAAGGGGGTGGCATTTGGCCTTGACAGTCCAAATTTATAAAAAATTTGGAAACTCACTAGAGTTGACCAGCCTGTTTGTCAAAATAACTCACTAAATTTCACATGATAATGGAAATCTAAAACATGACAACATGACTTGATGACTCTCTTGACTGCCAAACACATTTTTAAACTTTGTGACACCTCTCTTGACTACAACAACAATAATACACAAATGAAACAACAAAGAAACATACCTAATATAATAAATAAACATAATTAACTTAAGTAAATAGGAAAATAAGACAAGATAACAATAAATTAGTAGACTACTACTTATGCTAATCACTTATTGAAACATCACAAATAACTTAAAATCAAAAGCTTTTCTCCAGGGTCAAATGGGAAGCTAGATTGTCCACCATAGAACTTTGAATCATGATTTCCATCTCTTGATAGCCTCTTCTTATAGATGGAAGAATTTTCACAATCATAGTCTTTTGAGGAAAAAATTGGTTCTTTTAGTGCCAATTTTAGGTGCATGAATTGTAGATATGAGACCACGACCCAGTTATACTCCTCCCATATCCATGTACTTTACAAGAAAATTCACAATTATTATTGAGTCATGTGCTACTAATTATGATCATTTTCGTAATCGTAAAGTGTCTCTTATGTCATGTCTGTTGTGATCTAGGAATTTGACTCAAGAGAGGATGGCTAGTATGGTGTTACTTCCAAAATGAAAAAAAATGAAATAAACACACTAATAGCATAACATCTCTAAGCCTAGACACTAGGGAGAGATTAGTTAACAAAAATAAATGACAAACACAACTAAAAAGTAAGGAATTAAACACTGTAATGAAATTACTTCAACAATAAAGTAGAATAGCAAAAATATATCCAAATATGACTGAAATATATCAAAATATATGATAATAGATAAGCCACTTCAAGGGGGAAACCTCCACAAGCTTCAATAAGAGAAAAATTCATAATATGATGATAAAAAATTACCCTCCACCTCCTATACATAGTCTATCTAGGCCATGGTTACTCCATAGGCTAACCTACTAACCAAATGAATGCATAGAGAAATGTGATATAGCATCAAAGAGGGATAAGTAAGCCACAAGTCAAATAATCATATCCTCATACATGTGATAGGTTAGGGTCGTAACATGCCCTTCCCCTTCAAACCAATGTTGTCCTCAACATTGAACAACTCTAGATGTTGTTATAGAAAATCTTCACCTTTCCAAGTTGCATCTTCACTTCTTAGGTTCTTCCACTTGATCAGATATTCCCTAATCTCTCAAGTTTTCAACCTCTTAGTACAAGTTTGGATGATCTTCTCTGGTTCTAAAATGACTTGTCCTTCTTCATCTATTTCTAAGAGTTTTGTTTGGACTAAAACTGTCTATCCAATGACCTTCTTCAAACATAAAACATGAAATAATGGGTGTATGTGAGATGAATGAGGTTACTCAAGCTTATAAGCCACACTTCTAATTTTTTGTAGAACCTGATAAGGGCCATAATACGTAGGAGCAATTTTGTTGTCCTTTTTTTGTTGCTTCAAGGACATCTACTTATAAGGCTGCAAATGAACAAATACCTAGTCACCCACCTCAAAATTTCTCTCACTACGGTGTTGATCTGCTTGTTGCTTCATCCTATTTTGTGCCAAGGCCAAATTCTTGCTCAAACTATCTAAAATTGCTTGTTGATTTTGAATGTGCTCTTCCACATTTCGAACCTTGGTTTACACATTTAATGAAGAAGTGGTCAAAGGTGGATGGTAACCATATAGTGTTAAAAATGGAGACATTTTAGAAGAGGTATGGAAAGATGTATTATACCACCATTCTGCAAGTGGTAGCCATTTAACCCAATGTTCCTATTTATCTGATACAAAACAATGGAGATACCCCTTTAAACATTTGTTAACCACTTTTATTTTTCCATCATATTGGGGGTGGTAAGATGAGTTATGAGCTAGTTGAGTTCCCAAACAAGAAAATAGTTCAGTCTAGAAATTACTAGTGAAAATAGGATCATGATCACTTACAATTATTTTGGGTGTTCCATGTAATTTGAGAACTGCTTCCAAAAAAATAGTTTCTACTGTACTTGCTAAAAATGGGTGTGAGAGAGCACAAAAATGGGAATATTTTGTAAGCCTATCCATAATGACCAAGGTAACATTCTTACCATCATAACAAGGTAACCCTGTGATGAAATCCATGGAAACCTCCTCCCACCTTTGACTAAGAATTGCTAATGGTTGTAACAAACCTGGGGTCTTAATTGTCTCACCTTTATTCTGTTGGCATATCAAGCATTCTGCCACAAACTTTTTTGCATCTCCCTTGAGTCCTTCCCAAAATAATTCTTTCTTAATTTTGTGATATGTTTTCAAGAACCCTAAGTGTCCCCCAATTGGAGATGCATGCAAATCTACAAGAATCTTATGCTTAAGCTCATAATTTTTGCACAAGTATAACCTACCCTTATACCATAGGACATTACCTTTCCATTCAAATTTTTTAGAGGCTAAAGTACCTTGCTAAAGATTTTGAATCAGAACCTGTGTATCTTTGTCTTGCTCCCATTATAATCTGGCTTCATCCACCCAATCTGCTTGCAATATGGATATTGCACAAAGTAATGCTTTTGTGGATGTATCTCATTTAAATAGTGCATTTGCTACTACATTATCTTTATCCTTCTTATATATGATTTAAAAATCATAACCCACCATTTTGGTTACCCACTTTTGTTGTTCCTTAGATGATAATCTTTGCTCCAAAAAGTATTTGAGACTATCATGATCAGTTTTCACCTTAAAGTGTCTACCTATTAAATAGGGCCTCCATTGTTTAACTACATGAATAATAGACATCATTTCTTTCTCATAAATAGGTTTTTGTATATTCTTACCTTTGAATTGATGAATCTCAAATGCAATGGGTCTTCCTTCCTGCATTAGTACTGCTCCCAACCCAAATCTAGAAGCATCACATTCAACAGTGAATGTCTTTGAGAAGTCTGGAGTAGCCAAAACTAGAGTGGTGCACATAGCTACTTTTAGTTTCTTAAATGCTTTGGTGGTGGCATCATTATAATGGAAGGCATCCTTGTTTACCAATGCAATGAGTGGAGCTGCTATGCTTCCATAACCTTTCACAAATCTTTGGTAGTAACATGTTAGTCCTAGGAACCCTCTAAAGTTTTTGAGAGTTTTTGGCATGGTTCATTCCATCATATCTTTGATCTTTAGGGGATCAAATTTGACACCTTCATGGGAAGCATATTTGGATGGCTTCGCATAAAGCTGATGCTTCTCCAAAACTATCAACACCTATTTCACATGTTGCAAATGTGCTTCCAATGTCTGACTATAAATCAATATGTCAACAAAGAAAAAAACATAAACTTCCTTAAAAAAGGCCTAAAAATAGTGTTCATCAAGCTCTAAAAAGTAGATGGTGCATTTGTAAGACCAAAGGGCATTACCAAAAACTCATAATGGCCCTCATGCATTCTAAAAGTAGTTTTATGAACATCTTCATCCTTGATTCTAATTTGATGGTACCCCAAGTGAAGGTCTAATTTTGTGAAATAATTAGCACCATGAAACTCATCAAGTAAATCATCAATTACTGAAATAGGAAACTTATCTTTGATGGTGTACTTGTTGAGTTCCCTATAATTTGGGCAGATCCTCCATGTGTCATCCTTCTTTTGCACCATGACCATTGGTGATGAATATGCACTTTGGCTATGCCTGATGATCCCTGCCTCTAGCATCTCATGGACCATTTTTTTTATTTCACTCTTTTGTGCATATGGATATCTATATGGTCTGATATTTGGTGGTTGACTCCATAGAAGTAGTTGAATGGCATGATCATGTTCTCTTATTAGTGGTAGTCCTTTTGGCATGGCCCCAAAAATAGATGGGTGGTAATCAAGAATCATCTATAGATCAGGATGTGTAGATGCTTATGTGGGTTGAACTTATATGGAACATAATCATGCAATAATTCCCTCTACCCCCTTTTTTAGTATCTTGGTCATCTAATGTGAACTAACCAATTATGGAGATTTTGCCTGTAATCCACTAGTTCAATTTTCCTACCTTTAGAATGAAAGCACATGAATATTTCTTGGAAGTTCATCTCAAAGGTACCCAAGGTTGTGAGCCATTGGACTCCCAAAACAATGTCTATATTACCCATGGGAATAGCAAACATAGGAGAATCAATATTATACTCACCCATAGAAAGCTTAATAATATGGCATTTGCTTGAACAATTAATTATGCCACCATCTGCAATCATGACTTGAAATTCTGGTGCTAGGTAGATGAAACAGTTCAATCGAGTGGCCAACTTATGGTTGATGAAGTTATGTGTGCTCCCTTAATCAATCAACACTATCACCTTTTGTTTCTTGAGGAAACCCACCACCTTAAGAGTTTGTGGAGTGCTAATACTTGCAAGTGCATGATAAGAGATTATAGGTTGGGAATTTTTAGGTACCTCCTCTATCTCTTCCTCATCATCATTAGAGGCATCATCTTCTTATCATCTTCATTAGATCCTTCAATGTAGAATAACTTCTTCTCAACACATCTATGTCCTTTGTTCCACTTTATGTCACAACTGAAACATAATCTTTTTGCACGCTTCTCTTTAATTTGTTATGGGGTCAATCTGGTAAGTGGAGGAAATGTTGGTATTGATATGCTACGATCTTTGAAGTGAGTGAATGGCTGCTTCTTATTAGCTATGAATTTTTCCTTACTTCTACGTGCCATGATAATAGAATCATAAATCTTAAGTGGATTAAGCATGCATATCTCATGTTGAATGTGGTCTTTGAGTCCACCCAAAAATAGGTCATTCAAGTTCTCCTCAAAAATTGTCTCCACCCATAAGGATAGGTTCTGGAAATGATGAATATACGCCTTGATAGAGCCAGTCTGTTGCAATTTTGCTAGTTGGCTGAAGTAATTCTCTATCACACTATTTCCATAGTGTAATTGCAAATCCTCTATAAAAACTAACCAAGTGAGATTGAGAGTCATCTTTTTCTTTTAAGCACATAACCATCGATACCAAATGAATTGATCAGGTTTAAGATACAAGGATGCCATGGCAACCTTTTATCCACCTGGGATCTGATGTAGATCAAAAAAATTATCCATTTGGTTGATCCAATAGAGTGGATCTTTTCCATCAAATTTTCACATATCCACCTTTGGTAACAGGTTCCTCTGTGGCACTATAGTTAGATTTGAAGTAGACTGGCTAGGAAAACCACCCTGGTCGGGTTGTGAAATAGTGTTAGTTGGATGATTTGACTGATTATTTTTCAAATTCATTATGATATCTACCAAAATATCTTGTGTGGATTTCATATTAGATTGTATGCCTTGTACCTCACTCTAAATGCCTTGCACACTATAGTCAAGTTGGCTCACTTTATGATCTATGTCAAAGAACCCTGGTACAAAGGGTCTAATACATCCCCCTTCTAACTCCATCTCTTCCTTGTTAGGACTTTTACCTAGAGTTTTATCACCCTTTCCTCAACCTCAAGTTTGTGGACCTGCCATAAAAGGGCTTTATGATGTCGACCCTGATTGGCACTTTTTGACCCAACTTTGACCAAGTGATTTTGGAATTATTTCAGCCTCAAATAAAAATATGAAAATAAAATACCATAGCCAAATTTTTATAAACTTTCCAAAAATGTAAATAACTCTAAATAATTCTTTGAATTGTGCACTATAGAGCAATTTTATGAAAAACACTAAAATAGAGATAACTTTTGTAAAATAGATCCAAATAATCTAAAATTTTATTGTAAGATTAATTTAATTATTTTTAACCTCTAGTAAAAAATTTATAGATAATTTCATAACCATTTTTCATATATAGCCAAATTTAAAAAATTAGGTTTTCACCCACAAGATTGGCCAAATCGCAGCTCTGATACCACTTGTAATGAAATTACTTCAACAATAAAGTAGAATAGCATAAATATATCTAAATATGACTAAAATATATTAGAATATATGATAATAGATAAGCCACTTTGAGGGGGAAACCTCCACAAACTTCAATAAGAGCATAATTCACAATATGATGATAAACAATTACCTTCTACCTCCTATATATAGTCTATCTAGGCCATGGTTACTCCATAAGCCAACCTACTAACCAAATTAATGTATAGAGAAATGTGATATAGCATCAAATAGGGATAAGTAAGCCATAAGTCAGATATTTCTATCCTCATACATGCGATAGGTTAGGGCTGTAGCAAACATAAGAATTCATTCACCTTCCTTGGGTGCTCTAAATGTCTTTGTAGTAGTGGCTTGCTCGGCTTGTGCTCATGAAGTCCTTGGCAATGGAAGCTTGGCTACCTCTATCTCTCCTTGGCACCTTGTGGGTTTGGCTTGTCTTGGCCTAGAATTAATTTGGTATTATAACTTTTCATTATCAAGTCCTTTAGAGATATTTAAGCATAATAACTTTACACCAAAATAGCTTACAAATGATGTTTTGAGGCCTCCTATTTATAGATTTTTTAGAATGTCTAGAACCAACTTGAACCATCCATCTCAAGATTAAGATGTGTGGTTGAGGATTAATATAAGTTTTAGAATTAAGTTTTTAATTATCTTCATCATGACATTAGAAGAAGGAGAAATTAAGAGGCATGGAGGGCATCATGGAAGGCATTGATAAGGCATAGAGGGCATGAATCCTAATATTTATGCCATTTATGGCCTAGGGATGTCTTCCCAAGAAATGAGGTCACCTGACGATGCATATATTCCATATTCATTTACAAAAATATGTATTCAACAAGTTTCCATGGAATTTCTTATTAGGCCTTGATTTGGGTTAATTAACTCTTAAGCATGATTAAGCACCTTATGTATAAATTACTCAAATTGATCAGAATGTCTTGTTATTAGTCTAAAATTTGATTAAATTGAAATTGGGAGTCCATGTCAGATGCATTAGAATTGTATTTTCATTTAGGATGTTACCAATAAAAAATAACAAAGGCATGCATCTTGTGTATAAGATTTGATATAAAAAAGCAATCTAAAGCACCTAGGTGCAACATTAGCATTTTGACTCAAAATTATCTGATCAAAGTTAGTTGGCCCATAAATTTCATTACCCCTTTTAGTGATACCCTGGCCAAAATTGGCACTTAAATATGTCAATTTCACATCATTTAGCATGTTGTATGTTTTTTGGCCAAACTATGCATTTTGAATGGAAATTGGCCAAAATCTTGATTGGAGGTTATCAGTGGCCAGTTTTAGGTGTCTATAGTTTGCCCCTATTTGAGAAGGCATTACAAGCTATAAGCATAGTAACATCTTCTCAAAGAATTAAAAGGTCATGCATGCCTACAACTATAATGATGATAAACTAATTATATGATGCCCTCTCAAGGGAATGGTTGGCACAAGTAAGTCAGCAAACTATCCCTCGAAAAGAAAAAATCAAAATGAGGGGACCAAAGAAAGAAAAGATGAAGGGGTGAAAACATAATGATAGTGAATAATTAGTTAAATTCATTGATAATGTAAGTGAGATGGTGTACAATGGTTTTCCCTAAGGTGGTTAGAAGCATTTTAACCCGATAGTGGTAACATAGTATGATAACACAATGACTTGCCCAAAGGGGGTTATAACCATTGAGAAGATGGAGCTACCCTAGTTAGGATAGACAAACAAGATAATAACATGCCCCTATATAGATAGAAAAATTAAAGTGGTGATAACATAATGATTTATCCAAAGGTGGTTATAATCATTGATAAATTCAAGTAGGATGGTGTGAAATAATTTGCCCATAGGTGGTTATAATCATAGGACCCTAATTATGACAAACATGATAAACTTGGTTGAGGATGATGATAACTTAACACTGAGATTAATGATGAATTGGAATAACCTACTAGTAGGGAGATGCTCATCTAAACTAATAAAGGTTGAAATTCTTTCATGGTTAATTACTCTATTTGGGATATGATTAGGATAAAATCAGAATGTTGATGCTAAAGAGATGCTGCCATTGCTAAATAGACTTCTTGAAGCTAAGGTTTGTTTTAACATGTGTCGATAGGCATCATGGTATAACATCATGAGGACTTAGCTGAAATATGCATGAGGATTGACTCCTATAATCCAATACTCAATTGAACATAATACACCAATGATAGAAACCATGTTGATAATGTAAACATCTGAATATGGATGGGTTCAAGTATAAGTGTGGGCAAGGAATCACCCAATAAACACACATAAACTAAATCAAAGCAATAGTGCTAAAATTAAATAAATAAGTAGACAAATAAATAAAATAAGCAAAAACAAACAAACAAACAAAGTAATAAAAACCGTATGAACATTGTCCTTAGAAAATAAGTGACAACTTAACAAATGACCAAAATGGGGAAATAGAAGAAATAGAAGGGGGTGGCCGAGTTGTCTCCATATGTACTAGGCAAGTGTAGGTTGCCTACATAGTTCCATGGATGTAATATTCAATAAAAAACTTTAGGCCAAATGTAGTTCTCTCAGGGAATGGGAAGAATGTGATAACTAAGGAAAATAAATAGAATGGATGTGATAGAAGAAGAGGAATGGTCTTGAAAAATGGCAAGTGCATGAGAGAAAAAATCCAAAAAATATGGGGAAACTAAGTGACAAGTTATTTTCTTGCAACTTAGTAAGGGTTCCTAGAATCCTTAAGGCAAAGAAATGGTCAAATGTTTTTGGTTTTTTATAATGATTTTACAAATGTTTTTAGAATTTTTTTGAAGTGTCTCAACTCGATCAAGAATGACAAGACACTAAATAGTTCAATTTCACAAAATGGTAAGAGTGTTCAAACTTAGGTTGCTCGTAAAATAACGAGAATGTGGCTTAAGTTTCTCATAAAATAGCAAAAGCATTTAAATGAATGTATCTCATAAAATGGTGAGAGTGTGGCTTAAGTTTCTCACAAAATGGTGAAAGCATTTAAATAAAGGTTTCTCATAAAATAGTTAGAGAGTAGCATAGGTTACTCAAAAAATGTTGAGAATGTTTAAATGAAGGTTGCTCATAGAATGGCAAGAGCGTGGCTCAGATTGCTCAAAAAATGGTGAGAGCATTTAAACAAAGGTTTTTCATAAAATAGTGAGAGCATGGTGGAGAAGGGTGATTGAGCTAACCTAAACAAATATTGAGCACTACCTATATAGTCCCAGAGTAGGACCTCAAGTTAGTATATTTCTACCCTTACAGTGGAGGAACTCAATTAATGTAGCAATCAATTCAAACAAAATAGGCATAGTTGGTAAAAAAGCATAGTATGATATAGGAAGTGGCAAGTTGGTATGTCAAGGCTTAATATTGCCCCTAGTTTGCCCATAGGTGGTTATAACTAAGACACAATGACATAGATCAATGGTACTAATTTTTCCAAAGGTGGTTATAATTAGTAACAAGACTAGTGGTAAGAAAGGAATAATAAATGAAGGATGCAATTACTTAAACCTCTGTCACACTATCCCAAAATATGCTCTCTATCTAAAGTAATTAAACTAACTAATGAGCTGATTAAATACCTTGATGTTAAAACTATGTAACAAATGATAAAAACTAAGGTCAAATGGGTTAAGATTTAGAAGACATTAGTTTGATATAATGGAAGTGAAAAGTGGATACAGTGAAGAGGATGGATAAGAATGGTATTTGTATAAAGAAGAATAGTGATAAAATGGCATAACTAAAATATTTCTTATAGATAATACACCTTAGTGCTCAAGTATAATATCACTTGAGATTAATAATATTCATTGGCTTAGAAGTTTATCTCCATTTAGTGTGGTGAGCCTGTATGCTCCTGATCCATAATTTGTAGTGATGATGAAAGACCCTATCTAGTTTGGTTTGAATTTCCCTTTATGCTTTTTCTTAGCCATGGTATTTTTTTATTTTTCTTTAAGAACAAGATCACCAAGTTCAAATTTTCTATACTTAATATGCTAATTATAGTGGTCTTTGAGTCAGTTTTGATATGCTTGAAGATTTTTTAGCATAGATGTGCATTTTTCATCAAGTAGATCTAGCTCTTGTAAGCACGCTACTCAATAGTCATGATCATCTAAGACATGCTTGAAAGAGATGCATAGTGAAGGTAATTCAACCTCAATGGGAAGGATGGCTTCAATACCATAAATAAGTATGGAGTGGCTCCTATGGGGGTATGATGATTGGCATAGTATGCCCAAAGGGTAGGGAATATCTAGAGGTGTCAATCATGACTAACATCATTGAAAATCTTTTTGAGAATATTGACAATGGTTTTGTTAGATGCCTCAGCTTGACCATTATCTTGAGGGTAATATGCTATAGAAAATTGTTGTGTGATGTTATATTCAATACATAACTAGTCTACATCCTTGTTCTTGAATGGTCCTCTATTATCAGATATAATGTCAAAAGAGATATCATAGCAACAAATGAGGTGGTTGAAAATGAATTTAGAAATTTAATTTTCAATCACGTGAGGGGTATAACTTCAACCCACTTAGTGAAATACTCAGTGTCATTAAGGATATGTTTATGGCTATCAGATGAAGTGGGGTTGACCTTCCCAATGAGGTCAAGTCCCCATGTAGAAAATGGCCATGGTGTCAATGTCAATTTCAGAGTTTTTACTTGGGCATGAATTAGATTAGCATGTCATTGTTATTTATCACACTTTTTTACATATATAGTGGCATTTGTGTCTATTGTGATCCAATAATTACTAGTATGTAATATATTTTTGGATAGGACTACCCTGCTAGAAAGTGCTCCATATACTCCTTCATGAACTTCTCTTAACGCTAGCATGGACTCTACCAAAGTTAAACAATGAAGCAGAGTTCCATCAAAACTATGACATTAAAGGGTGGATCCAAGTGAAATATAACAAGTGAAGTGATGAATGAAGGCTTTGGCTTGTTTTTGAGATAGGTTAGGTGGTATAACTTGGTCATGAAGGTAGTTGTAAAGGTCTAAGTACTAGATAGAATTTGACCAATAATATCACAAATCATGGCAATGGTTGAAGGTTCATGAACTAGTGCTGACAATTTTTTGATGAGGAACTGATACTCTCTAGCTTTATCTATTTTTCAAATTAAAGAGCCATTAATAGCCATGGCATCTATAGTTCTGTTACTATCCCTTGGTATGTGTTCAAATTGAATATTGGCAATTTATTTCTTAAGAGTGTCGACCATGGCTTTATATGGAACCAACTTATCATTTTTGGTCTGAAAATGATTTGTTACCTAATTGATGATTAACTAAGAATCACTATAAACTTGGAGATGAGATATATTCCAATACACTACTTGTCAAAGTCCTGCAACAAGTGCTTCATACTCGGCCATGTTATTTGTACAAGGAAAGTTGATTCTACATGATTTAGGGATTAGATCCCCCTATGGTGTAATAAACAATAGGCTTACCCCCAATCCATGTGTATTAAATGAACCATTAAAATATATTTTCTAGGTCTGCTCCTCAAGGGGTGCATCAATGACGGTCATAATAGATTCATTCGGAAATTGAAATGTGAGTGGTTGTGTGTCTATGAGAGGTGCTTTAGCAAGTTGATCTGTAAGAACTTATCCCTTAATTTCCTTCTGATTGATATACTCTATGTCAAACTCACTAAGAAGTATGATCCATTTATCCATTATACCTTGTAAAGATATTTTAAATAGTATATACTTGAGTGAATATACCTTTGAAATGGCCATGATCTTATTGTTCAACATGTAATGGCATAGTTTTTGAGTTGTGAAGACTATGGCTAGACAAGCTTTTTCAATAGGTGCATAGTTATGTTCATATGTAACCAAGGTATAGCTTAGGTAGTATACATCATGCTCCTTTCCTTTGTCATCATGTTGAGCCAAGAGTTCCCCCAAAGCATGGTCAGTAGCTGATAGGTATAACAAGAAGGGTTTTCCTAGCATAAGAGGTAATAAAATAGGCAGATTAATAAGATAGTCTCTGATTTGTTAAAAAGTTATTTGGTAGTGATCATCCTAATGAAATTCAACTCCCTTCTTCAATAGGTGTGTAAATGGATGGCACTTGTCTACTAACTGAGAGATGAAGCATCGGATTGACTGGATCTTACCTTGTAAACTATGAAGTTGCTTCAAATTGGTTGGTGGTGGCATCTTGGTTATAGCATGGATTTTAGTAGAATTGAATTCAATACCTCTATGAGACATGATGAAGCTAAGTAATTTACTTAAAGTTACACCAAACACACATTTATTTGGATTGAGTCTAACTTTGTACCCCCATAATCTTTCAAATATCTTATGCAATAATGTTTGATGTTCGACCCTAGTTTTAGATTTTCCTAATATATCAACGACATAGTCTTCAATAATATCATACATCATATCATGGAATATGATAGTCATAGCCCTTTGATATGTAGTTCTAGCATTTTTAAGGCCAAATGGCATTATCTGATAATAAAATGTTCCCCATGGAGTTGTGAACATTATTTTATGTAGGTCTTCTAGTGTTATTCTGATCTAGTTATATCCTAAAAAGCCATCCATGAGTGAAATAATTTCATAACCATCCATGGAGTCAATGATTATATCAATTTAAGGTAATTTAAAATCATCCTTAGGACAAGCTTTATTGATGTCTCAAAAATTAGTATAAATTTTGATCCCTTCAGGGTTTTTACTAATAGGTACCACATTAGAGATCTATTTTCAGTAGTCCATGATCAGATACATCCTACTTCTAAGAGTTTTTCCAACTCTTTCTTTACCAATACAACAATGTGAGGATGCATCTTAAATAACCTTTTTTTTATCAATTTTGTGTCAAGATTAACCACAACTGGTGTAGAACCAAGGCAAGATCTAAACCTAGCATGTCAAAATAGGCCCATGCAAAAATATCCACAAACTCTCTCAATAGAGTTGTAAAGACATCATGTTCCTCTTTAGTGAGGGATGGACCTAATTTTTATCATTTCAAGTCTGATGGAGTCTCAATATTTATCTCTATTGTATCTTTCACTAGAAGGGTCAAACTATCTTTTAGGATAGTAGGTAATGACTTGAACTATTGGATTATTTTAGGGTCCTCTATTAGGACTTACTCTTCAACTTCTCCTAGGCATGATGAATTTGAGTCTCCTAATGGGAGATCTGGCCATGTAACAAAAATAGTTAAAAATTACTAGAGAATTTGATCAAATACTTATTATTGCTCAAAGTTTAACTTTGATCCATACGCAAGTTCATAATTGGTGGTTTCCTGGTCTAAATTTGAAGAAGAATGAACACCCCCATCTAATGGTGCCTAAAATAGGTTTTCACCACTAGACTGGCCTTTATCTTTACTCTTTTCCTAGTAAAAAAACACTTGAAAAAGGTTTTCACTTTAGGACCTCAATGTTTTACTTATTTGTTTTTGGATAAGGGTGTTCACTCACTCTCCAAAATAGGCTATAGGATCTAATGTGATTGAGAATCCTAATTTGTGATCTCCCAATGAAACATTATCTTTAAGGCCTAAGAAATCATAGAATGCCTCATCATTTTGGAACTCATCAATTGATAGACTAGATTCTTATTGGTCCCAATTTATCAATTGGGGATAATATAATGGCAAAGAATTGCGATGAATGACCAAGGTAAGGGTAAAAATGGAATTATTATCAAACAGGTT
Organism: Torreya grandis; assembly: GCA_037957365.1. Classification (NCBI taxonomy): domain Eukaryota; kingdom Viridiplantae; phylum Streptophyta; class Pinopsida; order Cupressales; family Taxaceae; genus Torreya; species Torreya grandis. The sequence goes on along the minus strand of JARHVA010000850.1, from coordinate 480,697 downwards.
GGTTTTAGCTAGGTTATCAAAGGTGAGGCTATGATCAAACTCTACTTTACTGTCGGCATCATCATCACTAGTCACTAGTGATGGAGTTTGAATAAGATATGTGGGATCACCCCCAGGTGGTTTAAATCCAAGTCCATAAGGTCTTTCATACTTAGTCATGGAAATTGGCTCGATGGTTCTTTGCTAATTTAGTCTGAGGCCTCTTCCTTCATAATTTTGACACTCCATGATCCTATTAGGAATAGGATACTTGGCATTTTTATAATAATCAGCTTGGTTGTCATTATATAACCATGATTCAGCTCTTTTAACAGGGTCAAGTCCTAGGCTTGATGCTATTACAAATGTCATAGGGCCCTTATCTTTGTTCTTTTGTTGTTAATGCATATGTGGGATGACTTTAGGTCGCCCTAAGGTTTTTGGATTCTAAGGAAGATTAACAATATGAAATGTATCATAGGTCACATAGTCTCCTGATTTATTATATAAAATGGTGAAATGATTAGAAGCTTCAGGAGGTGGCATGTGAGAAAGGGAATCCAAGGTATTAGGATCTATATAATTATCTAGTAAAGGATCAATAAGTATAGTTTTTCTTTTATCCTACTTGGAACTTGGATTCATACTGTACTGATAATTCTAGCTTTAAAATTTGGCTTTAAGATGCTTACAGTGCTCATGTGGGTATAAATCTCTTGAAATATTCATTTCCATCCCTAAGTGAGAAAACTTGATACATTAGTGTAGTGTTGATAGGACTGTATAAATTTTATGTAACCAAGGCCTACCTAGAAGCATGTTATATGATAACTCAAGATCAAGCACATGGAAAAGTGTATCATGGATTAAAGGCCCAATGATAACTATCAAACTAATGGTGCCTTACGATTCTCTTTCTTGATTATCATAAGCTTTGATGGTTATTTTTTTGGTTATAGATCTACCATTGTGTACCAAAGAAGCTTGATGAGCTTTAAGGACACTATGTTGAGGCTAAATCCATTGTTGATAAGGACACATTTCACTTTATGTCATCTTATATAAACCTTGATGTATAATGGATTATTATGGAGCATGCCAAGGGAATACATATCACTTTGGTTGAATGTGACTTGTTGGGCTGGAGCTAGGTGTCCAACCAAAGCTTAGAATTTATCAGGGGATATGTTATTAGCAACAGTGGATTAGGTCAAAAATTCATTCAAGATATTCTTATGGATTATTGACATTCACAAGAAGTCCAAGATAGAATTTATGCTAGTATCTTTTGTAATTATTCCACAATATCAAACTTTTTGTCTTGATCAGTAGTGAATGGTTTATTCTGAGGCTAAATGGTTGGTTAGATGATAGGCAAAGTGGTAAATGGTTATGGGTCTTGGATAGTAATCTTTGACCTCTAAGTTATGATTGTATAATCAATATTAAATATTGGACCATTATTTCTAATCGATGTTGGAAATAGTGTGGAACCAGATAGGATAAGTCTCGATTGCCAGTGCACTTGCATGTGGTCACGTGGCAAGAATGACTTACCACTATAAGATCTAAATGGGGAAGTCCTAATTTATTAGTTTGCCTATATGCACTCCCAATTCAAAGAAGGATTATCCATGTAATTCAGTTGAATGTTGTTTCTTAGCAATGGTCTAGATTGATTAGTGTTTGGTTTAAGATTAATGAAGATGGTATTAATGCTACCCCCTACAATATGACCTATAACCCTATTGTAGTCATGCACAACTGCATGGTAGGTTTGTTGGTTTTTACCAATTTGACCTTGGTTTTGTCCATTATTTTATTTTTGTGGGTTTTACTATTGATTTTATTGATTCGAATGGTTCAGCATTTGATTTGATACTATTGATTTTGCTACTACATTGGCCATTATTGTTGTTATTAATTGTTCTGCTATTGTTGATTGTTATGTCAAGGAAATGGGTTTTGATAGATCCCAAGAGTTTGATTAGAAGTGGAAGCACAATTATCCAATTTTATCTCCCCATTATCAAACATATTCTCAATTAAATTCTTGATTTGGACACATCTTCGTAGATTATGCCTGTTGACCTAATGATAGTCACAAAATTCATTCAAGGTACTAATCAAGATAAGCAATGCCTTATGGATAATGCTTTGATATAGGCCAACTAATTGGATTAGTGATAGCAAGCTTGTGAAATATAGACTCAATAGGTTCTCCTAGGTCACTAAAGACATGATGTGTATGCATGGTTCTTCTAGGAGGAGGAGTTTGCAATGGTAATGGCTGCTATATTTTTTATGTAGGTTTTGGTTGTTGCACTTGTGGTATTAGTTGGAGAGGTTTTTGGGTAGGAGTAAACCAAAAAGGTGGTGTAGATGATGTTTTCACCATTTTCACATGATGGGATTCAATTACTCCATTTCCCACAACATTCCTATTACAGTTGAATTACTTCAGTCTTTCATGGTTATTGGCCTGGGTTGGTTATGATACTGATGCTTGGATGGGATGTTGGTCATTTCTCTAATTGGTACCTTGATTTTGATTACTTAAATTAAGATTTATGACTCCTTTATTGATGAGCCCTTTCTTGATCAACAAACCTTTATCAATGATCTCCTTGAACGTATGCACACATTATAGTTCTAGATGGTAAGTTATCTCACTATACAAATTTTTGGTAAACACAATGGTTAATTGTTTATCTAGTAAACTATGGGTAAAATGACTTACAAGGGCTCTCCACCACTATAAATAACTCAAAAAACTCTCATTGGATTTTTGTGTTGCTTGCATTAAGTCCATTAATGAAATCTCATGCTCTATATTATAGGAAAAGTGTTGCACAAACTTATCAAAAAGATCATCAAAATCCAATACTAGATTTTTGGGCAACTTCAAAAACCACTCCATGGTGTGTCCAGCCAATCTTCTTGGAAATAAAAGAAAAAGGTATATATCACTATATGCCAGTGGTTGACATGTGATGAATAATTAGGTCAAATGAGCCTTAGGGTCACCTTTCCCTTTATATTTATTGAATTGTGGTGGTTCATATCCTAGAGAAAATGGGATCTGTAAATACTTTATGTTGAATGGATGGGAACATACTTCATCTAATTTGAAATTTTTAGTTTGTTTACCAGATTGAATGGTAGTAATTGCATCCTTCATTTATTATAATTCTTGGGATAGAAAACTAGAAGGAATATTTATTTGAGGGAGAAAAATGGTTTGGGTAGATGGTTGTGAGGTCATAAGTGGGACACTTTGACCAGAGTATGATGGAGACACCTATTGGGATACATTGGTTTGGTTGGAGAATTGAAAAAGAATACGCATATGTGGATTAAGATGTACTTGAAATTTTACACTTAGTTGTGTGATATTTTAGTTGGGGTTGGTGATAAAGGTTTGACTTGGAGTATTTTGTGGTTGGGATGATGGGATATAACTATATTGTGCCTATTGTGGTTGAAAAGGGACATGATTCTAACTAATCAAACCTTGTTGTTGAGTGGGAATTTATGGACCAAGACCTTATCTCTGGATTTATGGCACATTTTGAACCAATGATTGTCTAGTAGGTACTTGAGAAACATGGGGACCTCCTTGTTACATGAATCCCTATGAGGAAGTGAAAGTGGGTTACAGATTTGACATATATCACTAACCCATATTTACACATTATTGAATAGTCATTAATTGGTTTTAGATTATCATATTAGTCTACGATTGAAGAGGTATGTTCATCATTACCTAGTGAGGTGGAACATTTGTTGTCCCTGATTGAGGTGGTAATGTATTTGTTCTTTGTTACATTGATACAATAGATTATACTTATTATTATGGAACACTACTCACTACTTGTTGAGAAGGAGTAGGGTTTATCACATTCTGTTGTTGAGGCATGACATTAGCCATTATTTGATTACCTAATCCCATAGGTTATGCATTTAAGGAAATAGTCAATTGAGGTTGGGGTGTAGAAACTTCCACTCCTTGGTATGATGACCTATTCATAGGATTAACTATAGTCACATGTTTTGGCTAATTATTCGCATGTTAGTACCACTTTGATCGAGATTGGATGTTTTTCTTCACATTATCTACTATGTTTGGCTCATTATTTTATGTATAGGCTGAAGACATTTCTTTAATAATGGGCATATGCATCAAGTTATTTATCAAATCAGTTTGTATGAATGGGTTGGAATTTGGATTATCTTATCTAGTTAACTCTATCAACACTCCTATTGAAGGAACTAGGTCAATAAGAGGCTTACTCACCATGTTCATCTGATTGAAATCACATGCTAGATTTTGGTAGGTTTTATATACTATCTGCATTTAGTTAAATTTCTCTTCCATAATGTTTTTGCCTTGATCAGATATATTAGGATCTTGGTACATTGTTTGGACTAGAGCCATAAGATTGCTAGAAGAATCATGTTGATCATAAATGATATTGTGGGGCACTCTTACTAGACTTGGTAAATTTTTATGGGGGAAGTCTACTAGAAACTTAGCCCCTACTTCTATGGATTTAACCAAAATCTCATCATGTTTATCTAAAAAATGTCATTCAAACAAAAATGGATCATATGTGGAAGTTGTATTGGTAGAATATGACTATTGAAGAATTGGCTCGTCCACTGTGGGTATTATAGATAGGTATTGCATAGTTTTCTCTTGGTCCTATTCTAAATAAGGTGGTGTGTTAACTAGATAGTTCGCTAATAAATCTTGGCTTTGTGCCCTTGATTAAGTATTATAAGAGGGATAAGAATCCATCTCATAAGATATATTATCCATAGAGGGGTCTTGCACCATTTCTTCCTACACAACCACATTACTAATCCTTAGATTGTACATGAGTCCACTATGAGTGTAGGAATACATGTTGGGATCCATAGCCAATGCTTTTGTGATAAAATTTTAAAGATTTATACAAACTCTAAAAAGGATAATGTATAAAATAGATGATGTTCCAACTTGGTCTAGAGTTTTCAAAAGGATCAATAGGTTTATGCCAAGGTTTATGAGGAAACAAGCTAGCGTGAATTATCTAACGTTTCACTACTCACATAAAGGTAAGAAAGTAAATAGTCCTAAAAATCAAAATCTCAAACTCTAAGGTCAAAGTGTTTCAAATCAATCTAATCTAGAAATTTAAAAGTTGCTAGGTCTTTTGGCTAAATGTGGCATCAAAAGCTAGGCTCAAATAAGGCATGTGCTAGGACTCTTGGCCAAACAGCATCAAAATCTAGACGTTGAAAATAGATGAAAGTTTTAATCTAACAGATTTGAAACACTTCTAACAAACACAAACACTAGGCATTTGATTCTTAGACATGAAATTGATTAACTAGGTATAAGGTATGAAATAAAAGCCACTTTAGCAATAGTTTACTTTTCTCATAAAAAATGGTATATAACTGGGCTCTTTTTAACAAACAAGCTAGACAAAAGTGAATAGTATAACCATTTTAGACAAAAGATCACAAAAGTACACTTAGATTGGTTTGAAAATGTAGGAGCAAATTTGGAAATCTATGCAAGAATGACTATGAAATAATATTTGAAATGTTATGGGTAGTGTAATGATGCCATACTACCCAAAAAGTATGACAAAAAGGTTTGTTCCAAAAACTCTCTAAGGCAAAGATGTTTTCCTCCAATTTTGATAGCATAATACTACTTTTCTTGACTCAAAATGTTGTGTTGCATAGACTTAAAGTGCAAGTGTTTAGCACAAAATGGTTAAGTCTATCAAATATTGATAATGATTATGAGTATTAAACAACCTTCAACCTCAATTGGAAATTAAACCTAAGTTCCCTCAAGTTTAGTGCAAATGGTGAACCCACTTAACACATCAACCTTATGAACTTATAAAGGTGCAATTCTGAATTTAGGTTATAAATGAAGGAATTTAAACAACTTTGGTAAAGTTCTAGACTCAATTGGGAGCATAACTATGCCAAAGAGGATGATATGACTCTAAATCTTTTGATGAACTTTTGAACAAGGCAAATTGATGATCTCACATAGACAACATAACACCTCTTTGTTCAAAGGAAAATTTGGACTATGTATTTGGTTTGGATTATTTATTTACACCAAGTTTTGACTCCAAACAAGACTTTAAACTAGGACAAGACCAATTAATTAACTATTCTTAGATCTTAAAATAACAAGGTTGCTTGGTATTTTTGAAATCCATCAATATACATCATTTGAGAGGATTTTAAGTGTTCATCTAAAAGTAAATGAGCATTATATAGAAGTGTTTTTACACCCCCCCCCCACTTATCTCAAATGATAATACTATGACATGGACCTTGAGGTGCACCTTGCACCAAAAATACTTTTGTGGTAGGTGGGGATTTGTCTAAGATCTAACAAGTTTCTAAATGATCTAATGGAATCAATTTAACAATGAATTTCATGTCAAACAATGCAAAAGAAAAGCATGGATTTTGGATCCGTATCACTTGGCTTATTGCAAAAAAGTCTAGTCATTTTTGCAACCACTACATCCTATTATTCACTCAATGTATTGCAATGTATAAAGTACCACTACATCCTGTGTGCAACTCCAAAAGATCCAAATGAAGTCAATGCTAGGAGATGAAACCCTGAGTCAAAGCTTCCCTAAAAAACTTGTGGGAGGTGATGAAGTCCCCCTCCTAAGCCAAGTGTACATAAAAATAAATAAAGCATGAAATAGAAAGACTTTAGGGTCATTTTCAAGGTCACCCAAAATTTTATGATTTTTGGGGAGTGTTTTTAGATGACTTTCTTTCTAAGCCTTGGATTGTGCTATTTGTAATAAGAATGGCACTTTTCATTCTAGGGGTTCCCTATAGGGGACAAATGGAAGAGCATACATGAAACATTCCTCTTTTTTCCAAACAAAAATTTGATTAAATAACTATTGCAAACAATAATTGACAAGTGTGTTCAATTTCAAGCCCAAAATGAAAGATTTGGTGGTGTTCATTTGACCCCTTGGTCTTAGTTGCAAACTTTGAAAACATTCATCAAAACATCTAAATTATTTGTTAAACACTAAAACAAGGTTCCTAATTGATTTTTAAGCATGCAAAGGTGATTTAAACATATTTTGAACAAATATCAATCTTGGCCCTGTAGCAAAAATGTTAGCATGTCTTTTAGCTTTGAAGCTCTTTTTAGCTTGAAACAATAAACTTTGGAAAAATAGCTCTTGGGTTTGTGTTTTTGGAAAAACATAGTGACTAACATTGGTTATTAAAACTAATGACAGTTACCTTGGCTAACCAAATTCTAATCAATGTCAATTTTTCTAGCCGACGTCGATTAAGCCATGTAACCGATGTCAGTCTTACTTGCTGATGTCAGTTACTGTGTAAAACTGTGGCAACCAAAAATAGCAAAATAAAGTTAGAAAAGTAATTTTCAAGAGTTTTAAAGGTCCAAATAAATATTTTAAATTTGAAAAATGATCTTCTTTAGGTGTGAGATGCATCTAGTCCCACCAGGCATGCCATTATGTGATCTAAGAATTTGGCTTAAGAGAGGATGGTTAGTATGGTGTTATTTCTAAAATGAAATAAACACACTAATAGCATAACATCTCTAGCCCTATACACTAGGGAGAGTTTAGTTAACAAAAAAAAATGACAAACATAACTAAAAAGTAAGGAATAAAACATAAAAAAAATTCACCTTCCTTGGATGTTCCAAATGCCTTTGTAGTAGTGGCTTGCTCAGCTTATGCTCATGAATTCCTTGGTAAAAGAAGCTTGGCTACCTCCATCTCTCCTTGGCACCTTGTGGCTTTGGCTTGGCTTGGCTTGAAATCAATTTGGCATCATAACTTTGCATTATCAAGTCCTTTGAAGATATTTGATTATAATAACTTTGCACCAAAATAGCTTAGAAATGATGTTGTGAGGCCTCCTATTTATAAATTTTTGAGAATGTCTAAAATCAACCTGAACCATCCATCTCAATATTGAAATGTGTGGTTGAGGATTAATCTAATTTTTTTAATTAAGTTTGTAACTATCCTCGTCATGAAATTGGAATAAGGGGAAATTAAGAGGCATGGAGGGCATCATGGAAGTCATTGATGAGGCAATGGAGGGCATGAATCTTGATATTTGTGGTATTTATGGCCTAGGGGTGTCTTTTCAAGAAATAAGGTCACTTGATAATGCAGATATTATATTTTTTTTCCAAAACTAAGTATTCAACAAGTTTCCATGGAATTTTTTATTAGGCCTTGATTTGGGTTAATTAGCTCTTAAGTATGATTAAGCACCTTATGCACAAATTGCTCAAATATATTAGAATGCCTTGTTATTGGTCTAAAATTTAACTGGATTAGAACTGGAATTCCATGTCAGATGCATTAGAACCATATTTCCATTTATGATGTTACCAATATCAAATAAAAAAGGCACGCATCTTGTGTAGAATATTTGATAGGAAAGAGCAATCTAGAGCACCTAGGTGTAAATTGGGAATTTGACTCAAAATAATTTGATCAAAGTTAGCTAGCCCATCAATTGCATTATCCCTTTTATTGATACCCTAGCCAAAATTGTCACTTGAATATGTCAATTTCACATCATTTAGTGTGTTTTATGTTTTTAGTCCAATTTGTGTATTTTGGGTGGAAATTGGCCAAAAGCCTGATTGGAGGTTATCGATGGCCAATTTTAAGTGTCTACATCTGTAAGGCTGGCCTCCAAGAGAAATGGATATGATTTCATGACTTCCTGAGTCCATTTGAGTTCATTTTCAACTTAAAAAAGTAAACAAACATCTAGAGATGAAGTGAGAAGTTGATAATCTTGCCTAAAATGCTCAAACAAGTCATCACTTAACAAGATAACTCCTTAGATTTGATTGCTTGGATGGCTAGTTGATTCTTTCTTGATGAAAGTACTTCTATCAACCTACAATGAACCACATTCAAGTAAAGAATAACCTGAATGAATGATGTCAAAAAAGTCTAGTGATTTTTTCTCATCAAGCTAAAGTGCAGTTGGAGTTTCTTCACTAGTTGATTGGTACTTGACTTCTACTATTTTTGCAAGTTCTTGTAGACTATCACAATGAATGGAAACTACTATGTGATCAAATAACTCATGGAAATCATATTTTTATTTTTCAATTGACACTTCTTTCTCTTATATCTTATCAACCTCTTCTTCTTATACTTGTAGCTCATCATATATCTCAACTTCGTCTTTGAATTCATCTTCTTTTGCATCTTGAAATATTGAATTAGTCCCAATGATGATGTTTTATTCTTGTTCACATGAGTCATTCTCATCTTCATATACCTCAGCTACAACTTCTTCAATTAACTCACAAAGGAGAGGCTCCTTATCAAAAAGTGACATGGTAGACCCCTAAAAATACTCAAAAATATGAGAAAGATCCAAAGGTGTTACCATGGATGCTTGATCCTAATCATGAGATTTCTCCACTTTGATCTCCTTCACCTCCTCTCTATAATGTAAGTTCTCTTGAATAGATTTACATAAAGGAAAGGCCTAAGGATTTTGAGAAGGGGAAAGTGGAGGCTAAATGATCTCTTGTTTACTTTCTAGAACAACACTTGGGCCTATGTTTGACTTCTCTTCTTTCTCCCTTGACTGTTGCATTTGATTCCAAGTCATGAATTTGGGTTTAGAGACTTATTCTTTTACACTTATTATAGCCATGGGTGCGAATTGAGGAATTTACTATTGAGATTATGTTATTTTTATAGCTACTATTGACTACTAAAGATGATGATTTTCAAGATCAAATTGCTTAGTTAGGTGAGCCTCAAAATATGAACCAACTCATCAGATATCTCTCCTTACAATTTTGAATATGAAGGTTCTTGTATAATTTGTTGTGTAACATGAAAATTAGCCTCCTCAATACACTCCTCTTACACCTTCTGAGGTCTCTATTGGATAGATTTCCAAGTAGGAAAGCTTGGAAAGGCTTTAATGGAATATTTTGGGCTCTGGTATATGTTTACTTGATATTCATGAAGAGAAAAGAGCAACTCAATGGGGAATTGATGTTTTTCATGAACTACCAACTTCTATTCTATGTTCATAATTAGACCACATATATCAAGAATATCACCACTAAATATTGAATGGCCTTGTCTTATGAGAGATGTACACACTTCTTTAGCTTCTTGTAATGAAACTCTCATGTTCTCAATTTCATGTTTGGGGTCTCTTGTCCAAATCTCTTTTGAATGTCTATACTCACTATATATTTCTCATAGCCAAACAAGGTTTGTTTGAAGCTTGAGATGGACTATCTTAGGACATGATTGAGCTGATTGGGAATGTCATGAGATTACCATGACTAATTAGATTATAAGAAGGTTGTTAATGAATTAAACGAGGTTCACAAGGATTATAGGCTGGATAATGGCTTTCATATTGTTACTCAGAGTGAGTATAGGGCTGATAGGGATCATAATAGGATGTATATGAATCATATTAGAATTATCGATAAGAAGATGAATGATCAAAGTCTAATCCATAGGCTACCATAGCCTAAAAAACACATGAAAATCTATGAATTATGAATAAAAGTTACCTTTTACATCAGAGATAAAGACCATATGATTAATTGAAACTACTTTTAAAGACCAATATGCTACAAATGTACACTCAAATGGTTGAATTTGTGTCTGATTAGGCATGTCATAACTATTATAAAACCAAATATCACCCTACTAAAGGAATATTACTCTAATCTCCTTCACACTTGGACTAAAATTGGAATGGTCTAAGGTGTGAGAGACTTGTACTTAGACTAGACCTCTAGATTTGTGAGGCTAGCTCATCTAATGTATCAACTCTAGATCATTTTACTAAAACCTATTATTCTTTTGGGATGAAAAGGGTTAAAATTAAATGGAAAGATAAATATTATTCTAACAATGGTGATACCCCTATATTTGTGGTTCATTAACTCTATTTGAGCTCATACAACACTAGAAAGCAATGCAAATCATGAATTCTACAACTTCAAAGGATTCTTATGCAATAATATTTCACATAGAGGTTTCATCAAGTGATCAAATCATGAAGAAATGATTGAAGTCTTGATTTAAGGTGATAACCAATCAATATATCCACCATTAGCTTTTCCATTCAACATCAAATACTGTATATGACATGTATAAGATGGCATACTAGTAACTAGGTGAGATTAAGACCTACCAAGGGAGAAAATATAACCACATGTGCATATTTAACTAACATAATCACACTAAACCTATATATGGAATTTAAAAATAGTCATTTTATTATCTCAATAGGTTTACAAAGCTCAATCTTGGTAGAGTTTCCTCATGCCCAAGAGAGAGATCCTTAAAATAGGCTTGAAAGCTTGAATATATAGAACAAGAGAATGAAATAGCCAAGAGATTGGAACAAAAGAGAGAAGAAAAAGTCAAATAAAAATCATCTCAAGTCAAATTTAAGTTACAATTTGATAACAATAGTTTTCAATAAGCCTCCTTGTGTCTAGTATCTTACATGATCCTTGCATGATATCTTTGGCATTGGAATGAGGTGGTGGGTCATCTTTGTCTTGTTGAAATGCCCCCTTAGCATGTTATTCCATTATTTAAAAAATATCTCCACTTGAAATGAGGTCAAGTTAGGTGAATTTACTTTTTCATGAAGACCATGGAACATTCCATTTTAGATCAGTTAACTCATGTTAAGGACCAGTTAACATGTAGATGAAGTTAAGATAAACTTTGCATGGAATAGCCACTTAATAACCAGTTAGATCATGCTCTATTACTAATATGCATTGATTTTACACTCAATATCAAAATATGTCATGGATTTACCCTTTATTAACTCATTTATTATCCCTTTTATGCCATTCTTTACTTTACTTGATTGATCAAATAGGCCTACTAAGCTAAATAGGCCTAGTAGCCTAACTAATTGTACCTGATAGCTCTTATATCCTACATGAAAATATTATAAAATTAAAATATTGTGATATTTAGGCCTATAAAAATTCCTCAATCATTAAATATGTCCTTTTTATGAATAAACACGTGTAACTTATTCAAACTAGTTGTTAGGTCAATCTACCTTAAATTTCTATAGACTGTTTTATTTTAATGAGCTCATAGATGCATTTCCAAGCATGGTTTTGACCATATGATGGTTCAAGAGGAATAAAAAGTTACAAACTTCACTCTCCATGGGTTTGAATCCATTAAACCACCTTTTACCTCTCCTTTTGTGTTTTTAATCTTAAAACCTATATTCTACCAAGTTCATATAGTTACATACATCACAATACCATGTATAGGACCCTCTCTAAGTTTACTTCATGTTTGAATATGTTTTAGGTTTCTTCATGAGGTTTTGGTTGCAATATAATTGAATTCTCTCAAAATTGATCCTTATGAGGGTTTTAGAAGTGAACCTTATTAATGATAGTTCATAAAGTATAGACCTCCAAACCCAAAATTCTTATTTTGAATACTTATTATATATACCCCTTCAACTTTTTGATAATATTGGGTTCCCATTCACAAGGTATGAAAATATAAATACATAAATAAGTTTGCATGTAGGGTTTTACTTACATTCTAGACATGCTTATGCTCTTAGTGATTTTTCATAAATTACATCCACTCAAACAACCTCAATTATTTATTAATTATAATTTCATAGGGCTCCTCAAATAATTATAAGATAATTTGACCAAACTTTTCATGTGGTGAAAGATATGAGCACTTCAATAGGTGATTCGAAGGGGTGTCTAGGACTACAGTAGTTTGAACTCCTCTTTGAGCGTGAAATTGAAATTTTCACTAATTTCACTTGATTTAAATATCTCATTTAAGACCTATATTATCCCCTTAAACATTGTCATGGTGTCATCTTGATTTATAGGGTCTACAAATGCCTTTTGGTGTTATGGCTTCAAGACTGGCTTTTAGGCTTGATTGACCAAATCTAAGTTTTAGGGTTCAAGGTGACTATAATTTATTAAGGGATGAAAAAACATCATGAAACATTCATTAATACCTATTTTAAACTTGTGTTTTCATCCTCAAATTACCAAACTCTAACCTTGTTCTTCATGGTCTCTTAAGATTGCATGTGTATGTATGAAAACTATAGAGGACTAAAAACGTATTACCCTCCCATAAAATATTTTATGAGTTGGAAACATATAAAACATTTTTTAATAGTAATTACCATACTTTTATTTTACTCTCAAGATCATATTACATTTGGTATGCCTTGACTCCACTAACTAGGGTTTATTACAAACATAGCATGTGTAACCCTTGATCACTATTTTAATGAGTCTCTAAAAAATTTACAACATTTTCAATGACCTATAATCCCCTCTAAAATTTTCATTCATCTTGAACAACTCTCAAAACATGAAAAGAGTCCTAAGAGCACATAGGCCTATTTTGGTCTTTCACACTTAGCTAGCCCTCAAGGGAATACTTTACATGTAACATGAATATGGATCATTATAATAAGGTTTATAAAGATTTTAAATAACCTTAACTACCTAAAAAAACCATATACGAGGTTGAAACCCTCTTCCAAACCTTGAAACCCTCCAAGAAGGTCTATTTGCTCCAATGGTGACTGCCAACAAACATGTAAGTGACTATGCTAAAAAAATAGAGTACTTAGACCACTGGTAAGACCTTAAAAATGGAATTATAATATTTATATGGTCATAATTATTAATTATAAAAAAAATTAGGTCTTGATTCCACCTGTATGGGCTCTAAATATACCATTTCCTCTAAGATAGGCTTCCAACATTGACTATGTTACTGACTATGTTAGGCATGAATGCATATGAATCTTATCTTTAACCTTATTTACACCATATCATTGGTTTCAACATGGTTCAATTATTACATGGTATACTTTATAAATAAACCAATGCTCATCACCTTATGTCAAGCTTTCTTTTTAGTACTAGCATGGCTTTCTTGTGCTTGTGAACCTATGTATGCATTGGAATGTTTTGATTGCTCTTATGAGTTTTGAGTCTTTTCCATTGAGAAAAAACCTATGACATATTTTTTTAAATTGTTTTCAATCCTCATATTAATCTATAAAACTTCCAAAAACTTTTAACTCTCATTGATTTTCACTTGTTGACCATCTTGACTTGATGTTGGTTGCTCAAAAAGAGAACCTACAGGTTGGGTCCTATAGGTTACCCTTTTGATTACATAGCATAATTAGGTATCTCATTATAACCCTTATCTTTGGTGATATTATCTACCAATATACCTCCACTATAATAATTTGTGATGATCCTTGAAATATGTGTTAATCATAAGACCATTTGAAGGTATTTATCTCACTATTATTTCATGGTTGTAGATGGGTATTACTAGGTCTTATACAGACTAAGATAGGTCAAACATATCATGAGAAGTATATTCTCTTAAATTATTTTATAATTTCTATTATATACTTTAATCCATATTATCCACCATGAAAATCATGTCTTCTTTCTTGTCTTGATGATGGTCTCATAATAAACTCTTTGAGACTGACTTGAAACATTTTGTATAGTTAGTTGTAGGTGATGATTGGGGTGTGACTATGATATACTTAGTACAACCACTTATTCATGGTATTTATCTATCTCACCATGATTTATTCTTATGAATCTTTCACTACCTTATGAAACCCTCTATTAGACCATCCTACTTGAATACCTTGCACTTGGAGATAGGTCTACCCTTTTGGCTATAGATAATTGTAGCTTAAGGTGTATGACTATGTTTATTTGTCATTGGAACCTAATTTACTTGTTAAAACTATTTAAAAATTAATTATAATATTCAATCATGTACATACACCTCATTTAATATCATGCCATAACAATACCCTTCATAAAATTTTGAACTTGGTTACTTTGCATACTCCAAAAGACTTTTACCCTATTGTAGGTATGCATTGGTATGGAAAAATTTATAAACTGAGTTTTTCTATTCAAGGGTCTACCTTTCATCTGAGTCTTATTAACATAACTCACCACACTTGTTACCCCCACACTCACTACTCTATCTCTTGAACATACATCCTTCTCTATAATATCCTTGATTGTGCATCGGCCTAGGCCTTTGTATAGATTGTAACCTATAGGTTAGAGTATGAAAATTGAATGCTTGTACATGGATATAAATAGGTGGAGATTGAGGGTATGCTTATACATACTTTGTGGAGCTAGACCTTGAGAATGTCTCCAAACATGAACATGAGCCATTTATCCTTATAAAATTTGATGAGATAATAATGATGCAAGACTAAATACCATTAAAATATATGGTGGAGTCTTTCCCTCATTTATATCTTCATGAAAACTTTTGACTATCATAACCTTCTATTGGTTGTAGCTAAGGATTTTGATTGTCTAGCAGGGTTTCCAAGGTTTTAACATTCCTTGACTGATAATGATTATTATATATTTCTTTACTCCTTCATGATAGTGTATACATGAGATGAAATTGAGATGGAAGGTGGTGAATATTATGGATGATGGAGAATGTAATGGTGATGGAGTGAAAATAGAGCCTTACAGTAGTGCAAAGGTAGTGACAAAGTAGTGAGGTTGAAGGTAATAATATGGAGGTGATTAAGAGCATGAATATTATATGTTGGAACCATCTTGAGGGTCCCAAATAGGCATATTCACATGTTCAACAAATCATATCAGTTTGTATGCCTTTGGAGGAGGTATACATAGTATAAATGAAACCTAGGATTATGATAAAACCTTGCAATATGCTAAGAAACCTTAAACATTGATAAATTGTGACTTCTTGAGGACTCTTGAAAGCACATTTATGAACTTCTTGGAAATTAAACAAGCATGAAACTTTTATAACATGAGGATATGACATATTGGCATGATGGAGAAACCTTTGCAAATAAAACTCCAAGAAATCTTGTTATTACTTTCTCTCTCCTAAATCATAAAATCATTTTTTGCTACCTGTAGACTATAGAATTACATTATTTTATCTTATTTTCTCTAAATTACCCTCATATGTGTGAAAAAAACCTTAATAATTCCATTTAAATTTGAAAAAAAATCTTAACAATCTCCACAATCTTGAAAAAAAAATTGTGATGCCCTGATGAAGAGAAACTCAAGAAAACTGACTGCCTACTTTGATGGAGATAAAATGTGTGCATTGACTTCAAAGAGATGGTTCATTAAGGATATATTACCAATTTTATTACCACTTGACATATTTTTAATCTCTCTAAAATTACTTTCTCTGGCCAAAATTTTAGACTTGAATTCTCTCTCTCATGGTTGTACCACCTGCAAACCTGAAGGGCTCTCCCTATGTGCAAACAATCAAGATGATTAGAGGGAAATAGTTATGGGTCTGTTTTTAATCATTTTTCCTTAAATTTATTTTTGAAAACCTTCCATGTATTATTATTAATACTCTTGATCCCTTTTGTATGGAATGGCCATACAATTCCATATGCATGAAAACACATTGAAAAAGCCTTTTCTTGCATATTTATCCATAACTAAAGATATTAAAATAAAAATTTAGTGAATTTTAGGAGTATCACAAGTAATTTATCATGTTAACACATGTAATAATATTTTTTACACACTTTTGAGCCAAAAATTTGGCACGTGTGAGCTAAAAATGGAATTTTTTGGCTTAAAACTTGCATGAAATACATTATCAAGGCATGAAAGTTTAGAACTAAGGTCAAGTCATGTGTATGAATGTATTTTAATTTAATTTGGATGTTTCAATATCCTTTTGACTCATAATTTGTCATTTAAATACCAAAAATCCCCCTTTTAGGCAAAAATACATAGTTTTACAAGGAAATTTATCATTGGAAAGGCTTATAATGCTACCATGAAAAGTTTCAAATTAAAGGGGGTGTAATTTGGACTTGACAAACCAAATTACCAACACATAATTCACCTTTAATGAGATTCCTTTCTAAAATATAAGTTTTATAAGTGGGATAGCATTTAATAAACTCAACAAAATATCATAGGACCTCCTAAATCCATTAGAGTTAAATATATAACTATTGAATGTGTTGTAATGAGGGTGAAATATTAAACATATAACTATGTGCTAGTAATACACAATATTAAAATTTTACAATTATTTTAATGCTTTTATATTCATAAGAGAAACATTAAGCAATGAATATATTTAAATACAAATCAAATAATGTTTATATTTTAACAATGTAATATAGTATTTTGATAATATATCTTATTTAAGAATGTGTAATAAATATAGCAAGTACTAATCAACTAAGGTATAAAGAGAGTGTATCATATTTTTTATTTTTTTATGGGTAGTGGTAGTGATTAGGAATCATCACAGGGTTGTATTAGAGATCTAGACTTTATCCATTCTATATTCTAACTATTTTTTTCCTTTAGATAGTTGTGTTGATCAGGGATAGTAACATTGATGCATATGTATGTATCTGAAGCAAGTGTCTAGTGAGAGATATACATAGGACTGACTTTAAATTTGGACCAGACCTATGTTTCCTCTATGTAATTGTTTTGTGCTTCAACTTATGTTCATATGTGTACTAGATTCAGATAATAAGTAACCTGAGTTCCTTTGTATTGTACCTCTTGAAACCTAGTAAAAATTAGTTGGTAATGTGAGTCAGTCTGGCCCTAATAACCATGTTTATTTCTAAGTGTTTCCTACATAACCAATACATTTAATAGGGCCTCAAACTCACATATAGTCCTCCTTCCTATGTATTTATGTGGAATTGTAACAGTATGAATATATGTTCTTTCTCATATTAACCCTTAGTACAAGAGATGAAATAGTATATTTGACCTTTTGAATGATTCATATATTTGATTCAGTGTTTTATTGCAATTTGATATCTTAAAATGAACATCACTTTCTTATTAGAGAGTTATCTTATCAAATTAGAAGGTAGGTCTATTAATTAGACCATAGCCTTTGGATATATAGGAACATTTTTACTTTGATTTAAAACATAGTGACATGCAAAAATTTGACCATAGGATGGGCAAATAGGGCTAAAAAAATAGTCAGAGATTGAAAGATATAGAAAAATATAAAAATATAAGTTTGGATAGTTGCATCTAAGCTAGATATTAACATCGATGCTAGTGTCCAAGATGGATGTAAGTGTCCAAGGGATTAAAACCATATAGAAAACATGCACAATGGATAGAGGTATTTGGAATACATTGGATGAATATAAATGGACATAGCACATAATCCCAAAGGATAGGTAAATCAAGTGAAATAAGATAGAACCAAAAAGGTCCATGAGAAACGACGTCACTAGATGTCTAATTCTTAGTAAAAAGGTATATACATATAAGAAAACTAGTTATATGTGTATTTTTACCAAAATGGGTGTATATATTTTCCCCCCTTTAAACTAATAATGTAATAAAAAATTGGATTTACTAGTTTAAAGGAAACTAAAATTCATATTATGGTGTGGACAACATACCTTGTCTTCGCTTGAATTTTTCTTGAATATTTGGTTTTGAACATTACCTACAATAAATAATATGCTAAAAAGTTAAATCAGTGCATATAATTTATATGTAATTAATACTAAAAAGTATCATAAATAAAGAGCATGGATAGATTACACTTGTGTATATGTCACGTATTAAATGGTTTAAGAGTGTTAGAAATTGGAGTAGACAGGGGGTGTGCAACCTCATCCATCTTATAAAAAGGAATATGAGTGAGTATACAAGTGGTAAAGTGTGTTGCACCATGGTGGTTTTGTATCTACAATAGGGAGAGTTAATAATTAATCATTCCCCCAACTCAAAATAGGAAGAGCGGTGCTTCAACCATCAAGAGTATCATTTCCCAATGAGCACAACTAGAGTACAAAAGATATGTATATGTATAACTCAATATATCTTAAATGATGTAATCAATTTCACCCAAAAAAATTTATGAGACTAGATGATTTAATCCCTCCAATCACACCAAAGGGAAGAACCAACTATTGCAAATAGGTAAAGCTCAATGCAGTCCATGAATGCTCAATTAGGGCATCAGTATGTCATGGTATTAGTACATAAAAGTTTTTATGTTGTGGTAACAATCCATAAAAGAGTTTTTAAATTTTGAAACTTATTTTTATTTTACAATATTTGGCACATGTTTCATAGCTTATGCACCTTATATATATCTCATGCTAAAATTGTGTATAAAAAATGGTACTAATGTATAGACTTTTACCACAACTATGAATTTGAATTATATACAGTGTGTGTTTTTGCCAATTTAAAAATTGTTTAAGTGTGGAGAACATATTTCCAAAGCATTCACCCACTATATCTATATAAATTCGAAAACTGATATAAGTACCAATGTGGATGACATGTTTTTTAAAACATTCCCCCACTATAAACTAAGAATATAGAATACTAAATAGGTGTAGAGGACATGTTTCCAAGGCATGCCCCCACTGAATCCAAAAATGTGTAAACTATATTTGATTATGTATAACATCATTATAAACATGCCCCTACTAAGATTCCCTCTTTTGGGAGGAGAGGATATAATGTCTGTTGGTCATCTCCTGGAAAAAGGAAAATACATTATGTGCTTGATATAATTTAATTTATATTATTCTTGATGTATTTTGGATAATAACTTGCAAAATTATTTTGGATAGTATTTGGAATGTATCAACATATCAGTGTAGTAAAAAATTTAGTGATTTTTTATAGTGCTTGAAAATTCACAAATTTAGTATAATATAGAAGGGCTCATTATCTAGATCCTAATGCAGCTTTTAGTTTCAATTTTTGATATTTAGGGTTCAAGATATATGGATTTGAAGTTGTTCCTCAAGTGGTATATTAGGTGGGTTGTAATATAATTTTGAAATCATTTTCATTTTGAACTTGTAATCACCTAAAAGTAGTATTTAGATGCTAAGATTGTCACTTGAGTTATCCCATTCCTAGCTTAGCACTAGACATATCCTAGAGCCTTTGTCACACTTTTTTAGTCATTATGTAGACCACATACATCTATAGTCAACCAAAACATAGTCCTAGGACAACTTTCTTAGATCCCAACCTAGTTTTCCCAACAATCTACCAGGTGGACATTAGTGCCACATTTGGGACACTATATCCACATGGTGCTTGTGTCCTCAACTAGGCACTATTGTATTTTACCCTAACTCTCCAAATGGATAATTTTTCAAATATGTGCCCCTCCTAAGGTCAGCCTAATCACATTTTCTTATCTGCACAATATAAAAATTGCTATAAATACAAGTCTATTTTTCCTTTATTCACTAGATGGAAAATAGATGCAAAAACCTATTCAAACAAAAGATAAGTTGAGAAAAATTAAGGTATTTGATCCCTATTCTATCATACTTATGTATACTACCATCTAAAATATCCCAAAACCCAAATTTTAAAGATTTCAAGATCGATCACATTCAAGGCATTCAAGTTCAATCTCATTTTAGCATTCACTTGCACTTGCATCAAGAACTAAGTGGGAGAAGTACATTGGGTTTGATCCCTCTTCAAAGTATTGGTATGTAGGCAAATATTTCACAATAGAGTATTCAAGGTGTCCAACCTATCCTACTAATGAATGCATAATTATTGCTTATTTAATATTTATAAGGATAATTAGGGTTTGTACAATAAATTATATTTTCTAGGCATAATTCATAGCTCTAGATTTCATGCATATAGGAATAAGACCTAAGAACATAAGTGTGGGTACTTCAAAAAAATAGGAATAATCTTGTAAATGGGACACTAGAACCTCTTTGAGGACACTATAGTAGTATGACACTACTGTCCAAGTGGGGTGCTACTATCTAGTGAGCAAATAGATCCTAAGACCATATTGATAACACTCAGACCTATCTAGAACTTAATTTTTACAATACACATCATCCATGATAGTCATTTTCTAGACAAGTTTATATTTATGCATATTTATTACTATTTCTAGAAAGTCAAAGAAGTTTAAAATCCATAACAAATTAGTACTTAATTATTGCATATTATTTGACTTATTTAGACATCTCAACCTTTTAATCTAAACATAAGATTTACAGATTTAGACCCTAAAAGGTTAAATAATTTGATGAACTTGTCATACTTTGAATATTGCTTCAAACCCTAGCTTAAATTAATCTAAATTTTTGTGAAGTAATTCAGGGTTGCATACTTATTATTTTTTTATTTTTTTAACAACCTAGCTAAATAAAATCAATTTCATATTAAGATTTCAATTTATTTTATATATAATTTAAATTATTACAAAGAAACCCTAGATTCAAAAAACCCTAACCATATATATTCTTAGGGTTTGTATCCTTTTTTACCCTCTTTTCATTAGTTGCTATTAATTTTTTAGAATTTATATATTCTATTTTAGTAGCTTTATTTTAATTTCTTTATTACGTGCCATATAAAAAAGCTATCTCTCTTCCATTAAGAATAAATGCTATACTAGGTGGTAATCCTCTAGAGCATATTCATATTATAGTTATTTAAACCTATAATAAGGACAAAGAACCTATTAAAACTTTATTTATGAATCCTTCACACCCTGATTATGTGGAATTCAATGACAATACATCCAAAGATGAAAAATACAACCAAGAGCAAGATGAGGTACACATTGAGAATCAAAACACATTCCCTCCACTTAAAAATAATGACATAATTATGAACAAAGATAAGGAATTATAAGGATTCAGAAATAGAATTAGGGAACAATCCCTTGATCATGCACAGATGCTATAGGCCATATTAGAAATCAAGAATAAAACAAACAATGGTCAATCTTCAACCCCTCCAGTTAATAATGTTTTTACACCTCCAATAGGACCAACCCAACCAACTCAAATAGCACAAATTAAGATTGTTATTCAACAATAAGTGATAGATAAACTACTTGTGGCTAGTTCCTTGACTTCAAAAGCATAATCCTTTATACATGAGATTCATACTCTACATTCAAAGGTGTTACATCTCAATAAGGGAAAAATTAGGCCATAACATACCTTGGATTCCAAGATTCTCTTGCATACACCTTTCGCACATCATATAGTAGTAACTCCTTTACCATCCAATTTTGTAACACCCAAGATTACATTATATGATGGCAAGAGTTACCCAGAGCATCACCTCATATCCTTTCATGTAGCATGCTTGGATTATGTGTCCAATGATTGACTTCTTACAAATTTACTTCTATGTAGTCTCAAGTATTATTCCCTATAATGGTTTTATGATTTGTCAAATCAATCTATCACAACATTCAATCCTTTAGCAGGCATGTCCCTAGAACACTTCTCTATCAACATCAGTGACAAGATATCATATGCATAAGTGGAATAGTTAAATTAAAAGTCAAATGAGCATATCGTAGATTATGTCTTATGAAACATGATAATATTATCAAAATTGACTAGCCCCATGGCAGACAGGGAGGTTTAGGGTATATTTAAACAAAGTCTTTTACCAATATTTCATGAAGCTATCTTGTTCAATAAGTTTCATACATTTATTGATTTATGCCACACAATCAATGAAATAGAGGTTAAACTCTTATCAATAGGCAAACTCAAGTACACAAATGGATCAGAATCAACTATTAAGAGTTCAAACAAACCTCCATATAAGGTAAGGGCCATAGAAAATAAAAGTGGTCAAAATTTCATAGTCAACATAACTTCTCAGCCATCTCCTAGATTTATTTCATCCACTCCTCAACACAGAGTCTTCAATAATATTCCAAAGTCATCAACATGGGTTCTACAATAAATATCATAATGCAATGTCATATCTCTCCCTCCCATTAAATAGGTTGATACAACATGACCTCTTCCAAATATTTATGATTCAAATGTATTATGTGAGTATCACAGGGCACCAAGACACATGAAAAACATATGCATTAGCCTATAGCATAAAATACAAGATCTCATTTAGGCTAATATTATTGATGTCAACACCCCCACAGAGGCACCAAAACAATAGAAAATAGAGGCTAAGGCACTAAACATATTTTTAGATCCTTTTTCAAAGCATATAGTGAATGAGGTAGGGGGCATATTAGATGTTCACTATACATACCAGGTGCATCCAACACTATATTCCTATCATATAGTTATAGAGGAACACATCCATTGCATAAAATTATTGGCATGTATCACACTATAGTTCTACCTAGACCACTTATCACATTTTTAGAGTAACATATTATAGATGATGACATAGATTTACATGCACTCTTCATATGAGCATGCATAGACCACCATCCTATTCATAGTTTTATGGTTGATAGTGAGTCAAGCACGAGCATATGCATCATGACACTCTTACATCACTTGGGTACATAGATCAGGATATATTCCCCATATATATAGATATTAGTGGTTTTAGTGGCCATATTTAGAGCTCCATCAGGGAAATTATGCTTCCATTATAGGTGGGACTAGTTCACATAGCCACTCGGTTCCTATTAGTACCTAGTATAGGTGTATTCAATATATTATTGGGAAAGCCATGGTTATAAAATATTTGAACCATCCCATCTATAGTACACCAATCCCTAAAGTATATACATGCTAATTAGGTGGTTAAAGGTGAGGGTGTCCCATATGATTATCCTCTACCCATCCTATAGATAGTTCCAACATAGTTTCTAGTTATAGTACCAATACAAACACTAATTATAGTTCTAACACCATTACCAACTATTGCATGTTTATTAGTTACAATAGAGAGTACATCTCCTATGCCTACATCATAGTGTTCAACATAGTCATCATTACAGTCTAGGTCTACTCCTATAGTATCTACATATATGCATACTCTCCCATAAAGACCATTACTAGTGAGACCCCTATGTCAGAGATATGTCACTGATTTTAAAAGACCTTCCTCTACTCATTTTATGTTGAGATTAGTTTTATTGGGTTATAGGGGTTCTTAACACAGGTCACTTACATCTTTTTTTTCTATCATATGGGTTTCTAAGACCCCTATAGTTCATAGGGAATCACAATCAATGCCATAGCATCATAACATCACTACATAGGGGTAGTTTCATACTCAAATTACATAGTACAGTAGATCATGGGCTCACAGTTTCCCTTTCATACCACATGCATGATCATAGTTCCCTTATTTAACATAGGTCAAGGTGATAATGAGTCTCTTATGAGACTCATTTATTAGTATGGTTCTTACTCTTTTACATACTTCCTTCTCTCTCTCACTCCTTGTACGTAGTTTATTTTATTTTTTTGTACATAGCTTATATCCATAAAAGAAAAAAATAATATAACATGTCAAAATACAAAAACATTCAAATATTTCAAAAACACAAAATTTATGTTATTTTTACATTTCTACTATTTTTTAGATATTACATATTGCTATTTATCTTAGTATATTCACTTTTATCATATACATATACTTCACTTGTTCTTATCAAGTGCTTTTAGATTACATACAAGACTCTAGTCCACTACATTGATCTAGACTTGTTATCATCTACCCACAGGGGGTATATATACCAATTTAGGTTTATTCATTTGATATATTTACCCACTCAAAGGCATCTCATACATAGTTTCTACTACTAGGCTCTATATTTGCATACTATACATTCTAGTTTGCACATTGATATATCTTGATGTTGATCATTACAACTCACTGCTAAAATTTGTTGTTGACTATCACTAGTTAGACTCAGCATATGTACATCCTCGCATTTACATATATTTTTACTACACATTTATACATTCTTTCATTTCTAGTTTTCCTAGATTAGACTTGATTATGTTTACTATACTTCTTCCATCTTCAAGGGCATTTGAATTTTCCATTGTTCTTTGGTTCTACACTTCTCTATTTCTATGCCTTGAACATGTGCCCATGTCCCTTTCATGTGATTTAATATTTCTATATATGGACTTTTGAACATGTCCTTCTATGTGGATCTAATAAAAATTTCTTGTTTTTTGCATATGTGGACATTTGAACATGTCTTTGTATGTCTACATTCTCAGATTTAATGACATGTACCCATGTCCCTTATATTATGGCCCCTTGATCTACTTTTTATGTGATTCATGTGTTTATATGTATGCTTCCGTATACTCTTCTTTACCATGACACTTATACTTTCTTGTCACACACACACACACACACACACACACACACACACACACACACACACACACACACACCATTTTATGCCATGAGGGACCTCATGCATCTACCCTTCCTACTTGGGTGCCATGATGGACATCATGCCCCATCTCCCTAGGTAGTTACTTAGATTTATTACTATACACATTGATTGCATCTATCTTGACACCCTTGTGCAATGATAGATTACAACATACATCTTACACTACCTACTTATGCTCAAATACATTTATATTTGTATTTTATGTTTGTACATTGTTTTGGAATATCATGCACATACTCTGGCTAACTCATTTTGTAGAGCTAATTTTTTTAGGATAGTTCTTACACAAGTTTTAAAACTACCCTAAAAAGAGGGGGAATTCAAATGGGTTTTTCATATATATCAAGCTCCTACTTTGTTATTAAAAAAAAAATCTACACATAGGCTCAGTTTTAGAAATCAAACACAGAGCAGACAGGGAAAAATAAAGACTCAAAAAATAGTTTAGATCACCTAGATTTTAGACTAGGTATACATTAGCACCCGTATTGGGACACTAGAGCCATAGGGAACTATTATCCACTACATGGCACTATTATTTAATATCCCTAGCTTTAGGATAGACCATATTAGCCATACTAGTACACTAGGTACATTAAATATTTACATAAATATAGTCATAGATTTGATAGTTATGTTTAGATTTTGCTCAAATACACTCATTCCAACTTAGATTCATATCATTTTATCAAATTTTAGGTAATCATTTGTGGCATTATCACTTCAACATTTAGTTTAGTTACATAAATTCAATTATTACATACTCAATTCAAATTTAGTATACTCAAATATTGAATTGGGGGCATGTGTGTGTCACATAGTTTTCATATACTCAGCTCCATAAAAGTTGATAATATGGAATGGAAAACTCCATGTCATTCTATATGTTTTATACTTGATATCACATTCTAGGTTTTCAACAAATTCATGCTTTATTCCATCTACAGTGATTGGCATTTTTGAGTGGCCCAAAACCACTTAATATACCCAAGTGGTCACAAAGTTGACATACATAGTTAGATATACTCAATTAATATACTTTTATTACTTTGTAAAATTTATTTTTAGATGAATATACTTCACATGAATGGGAAATTATGGATTCATGGCCTACTTGAGTTATTTATACACCCACATGAGAGGGTTAAACACACTTACAGTCTTATCCAAGAAATTCATAAATCAAGATCCATTAAGCAAGGGTGGGCAATGATAAAATCAAAATCAAATTGAGTTATTGATCCACCTATATGAGGATTGATAAATCCATCATCTTAGTCCAAAATATTCAATGATATGATCACTATGTACAATCACATACACAAGTTATCATTTGGTTCATGCATTGGTTCACATACCCAATGAGGTGTATTCATTTCTTTGAATCTCTCTTTACTTAGGTTTACCTAGTTACTTTATTTCAAGATAGTCTTTTGATTTTGATCATATCTTTAAGTAAGGACTTATTTTTTCATGTTTCATTGCAAATAATTGATTTAAATCATGTTTCACATACACAAACCTAGATTCACATACTCATACTCAGCTACATGGGCTTCACTTCCAAGGTAACTCTAGGTACACTTATTTTTTCTTTATACTAGTCATTTTGCTTTATTGTATTTATAGATAAGGGGGGGTAAATGTAATCAACTAAAAGTGTTATTTGGATGCTAAGATTTTTGCTTGAGTTAGCATATTCATATCTTAGCGCTAGTCATATATTAGAGCCTTTACCACACTTTTTCAATCACTATGTAGACCACATACATCTACAATCAGCAAAAACATAGTCACAAGATAGTTTTCTTAGATCCCAACCTAGTTTTTCTAGTAGTCTATCAGGTGGACATTAGCACCACATTTGGGACACTACAACCACATGGTGTTAGTGTCCTTAATTGGGATCTATTATCCTTTGACCTAACTCTCTTAAATGGATACTTTTTCAAATGTGTGTCCCTCCTAAGTTCGGCCTAAGCACATTTTTTAATCTGCATAAGCTACAGATCTCTATAAATACAAGTCTATTCGACCTTTAATCACTAGATGGAAAATAGATGAAAAAGCTTACTCAAAAAAAAGATAAGTTGACTAAAATTAAGGTATTTGATCCTTATCATGCCCTACTTCTACATACTACCATCTAAAATAGCCCTAAACCTAGATATTAAAGAGTTCAAAGCTCAAGCATATTTAAGGCATCCAAGTCCCCTCTAATTCTAGCATTCACTTGCACTTTCATCAAGCACTAGGTGAGAGAACTACATTGGGTTTTATCCCTCTTCAGAGTATCAGTATTTAGACAAATCTATTCACAATAAGGTATTTAGGATGTCCATCTTATCCTACTAACAAACATACAATTATTGATCATGTAATACTTACAAGGAGGATTAGGGTTTTCACACTAAATCAAGTTTTCTAGGTATAACACATAGCTCCAAATTTAAATCACATAGGAATAGGACCTAAAAACATAGGCATGGGTGCTCCCATAAAATAGAAATAGTAGGGTTACCGAATCAAGAAAAATCTTGAAGAAAAATTGATATGAATCTTGTAATGTTGGATATTAGTCCATTTAAGTTTTCTTACCTCCCTACTATTCTCTAAGAAAGGATTTTTAGTTCAGTTCTATATGAAATAAAAGAAAAGGTTGACTTTTATATCAATTAAAAATCTAGGTTATAGGTGCTGAAGATTATTGGTGATATAGATGGAGTCAAGAGTAGCTATTAGGAGTGAGACTAGAAAATTATAGGGTTTAAGGATTTGGGATTCAGAGAAATGGGGTTTGGGGGATCCATTAGTGAAAGGGGAGAAGATGTAGGAAGGAAGCATCCAAGTAGTGCAATTGGGGATCGAAGATGGACTAAATGCACAATCCAAGTTATTATAATAAAGGGTGGTCTATGCCAAATTTGTTCGTAGATGGCTCTCTAAAGAGGATATCAGTAGCTAGTGTAAAAAATAGTGGGGAGGGGGTTTGAGAGTCCATTTCTTACGTAAGGGATTCTTCCTAATCCTTTTTAGGAGTGTTTCTTAAGAGGAAACCATGTTAAGGAAAGAATGGTATGTGATGGAAATAGGGATCTCTTTGAGAACTTAGACCTCTAACTTCGATCTGAGATAGGAATTATTAGAATAGTCACATATCTACATTTGACTTTAATCCCTTTCTATGGAATATTAGAACCATAAAATTCTCTCCAAAATCTATTGTTGTTTAGGTAAGGTGATATGAATAGACCCACAAACCTTGGAGGGTATTATGGCTTTTTTTTCTAGAGTTTGCATTTCGATAGACATTTCCAAATTTTTACCTAAAGAGATTTTGATTAAAATAATCAATGGTAGTTGGTCCCAGTTTGTGGAGTATGAAAATTTCTTTCATAAATGTTTTAAATGTAAAAAAATTGGTCACATTTAAAGAGAATGAAAAGCTTATGGTCAGTTTGATTCAGTGTGTTGGGTGCCTAAAGAGCCAATGATAGAGGAAAATTTGAATTTTGACTTGGTTACTGCATCTAAAAGAAATGAGGAATCCAATTTATCACCTCGAGATATTTTTGAAGACACTTGGAAATTAATAGTATACTTTAATAACCTTTTATCTATCCTTCAAGAAGGTTTTTGGGAGGGACATGGGAATTCTTTAGACAGCCTCACTAAATGGGTGGCTGAGAAGGATGGAATCCTTTCCCAATTGCCACAAGAAGAAATTAAAGAGGGATCAAAAGCTAGTGAATCTAATTTAGTTCCTAATCCAGATCTCTCTACTAGCCATAATTATCTAGCCTCATCTTTGAATTCATTAATAGTATCTAATTATGGTCCTCCTGGTAAAAAAGGGAGAAAATCTAAAGAGGATCGAGCTAGGCAAGAGGTAAAAAAAATCAATTGAATATTTTCTTTTCAATAGTAAGTAGGGAGGGTAAAGGCCTCCCCAAGCTACCATGAAAATCATTTTTTGGAATGTTAGGGGAATTAATGCCCTTAACAAGTAGCGTTTGGTGAAACATTGAATTTTAGAGAAAGAAGCAGATATTTTTTTATTGTAGGAACTTAAAATAGTAGGTGTTGAGATCATTGATTATTGGTCCAAAAAATGGTTTAGGTGGAATGGTTTATTTAAGGACTCTATAAGATCTTATAGTGTTTTAAGTGTGTTATGGAGGTCCAATAAGGTGGATGTGAATCTAATCAATAAGTCAAATAATAGAATGTGGTATAAGGTTAAGGTTCTTAATTCTAATCTAACCTTTCTCTTATGCAATGTGTATGGGCCTAATAACATGCTGGAAAAAATGGATCTTTGGGATGCTTTGGTAGTGGACCTTTCCTCTTTTTTGGATGAGTAAGTGATTATGGTGGGTGATTTTAACACCATTATATCTGAGAGAGATAATAAGGGTGGAATTTTATAAATCCTCAGTCATTCAGAGACTTTAGTTATTTTATTTGAAATGTTGTTTTAATTGATGAGGATCCAAATTGAGGATGGTTTACTTAGACAAATAGAAGAATGGGGTTCAGTAATATTTTGTAAAGGATTGACAAATTCTTGGTCAATGAGGATTGGATCTAGAATAATTTTATTTTGTAAATTTCAATGATGCCTCTTTTAAGGTTAGATCATTATCCCATTTCTTTGGATTTTAAGGTTGATCTTGCTCCCAAGAATTCTCCCTTCAAATTTGAGTTGATGTGGATGAGAGACAGTGGACTACCTAATTTGGTCAAAGGTTGGTGGAGCTCTTTTGTTATTTCTAGTTTGAAGATGTTTATTCTATCAAAAAAGTTGAGCCTTCTCAAAGGTAAATTGTTAGATTGGAATCAATCAAATTTTTAAAATCTTTTCTTGGAAAAAAATGGTGAAAGAGGAGTTAAAATCCCTGAATGAAACCATTTTTATTTTGGGTATTGACCCTAGTGAATTTCAAAGGGATAAAGTGTTATTGGAGGAACTGGGGGATATTTTTCTTAAGGAGGAAATTTATTGGAAAAAAAAATAAAGGGAGAATTGGTTAAAAGAAGGAGATATAAATATGAAGTTCTTTCATGCTTCTATTAAGGTGAGAAGTAATGCAAATTTCATCTCTAGAATAGTGAATGAGTATGGGATTGAATTAGTGGATCAGCAAGAGATCAGAGGAGAAGTGGTTTCATTATTTTCAAATATATTGGGAGGAGATTCTCATTCTTCATTGAGTTTTTAGAGGGAGCTCCTCCCACTCTTCCCCACAATGGTGAACCAAGAAATGAACCAAAGGTTGATCACTTGTTTTTCATTGGAATAAATTAGGATAGTTGTTTTTTCAATGGAAAGGGATAAAGCACTGGATTTAGATGGGTTCCAAGTGGATTTTTATCAATATTTATAAGATTTAATTGGCAGAGATGTGTGGGTTGCAGTTGAAGAATCAAGGAAATATAAAATATTACTTAAGGAATTGATCAATACTTTCATCAGTCTCTTTTTGAAAAGGGATCAAGTTAATTATTTTGATGACTTTTAGTTGGTCTTTTTGTGTAATAATTCATATAAAATCATCTCTAAAGTTATTGTTTTGAGATTGAGACCTATGATGGATTCTTTGATATCAAAGGAATAGAGTGATTTCATACTTGGTAGGTCTATTACTGACGGTATTATGATATCTCATGAACTAATGCATTCCTTGACAATGAATAAATGCCTGGGGATGCTTCTTAAGTTGGATTTCAATAAATCTTATGATCACCTAAATTGGAGATTCCTGATGAAGGTTTTATCTTCTTTGGGTTTTCATCCTTCTTTTTGTCAATGGATTTTTAGTTGTATTTTGACACCTTGATTCTCTATTTTGGTGAATGGTTCAGTGGAGGGTTTTTTTATGGCAATAGGGGTATTAACAAAGGAGACCCCTTGTACTATTTTATTTTCATTTTGGTGGCCAAAGCTCTCAGTAGAGCTTTGAAATTTGATATGGTTGGGATTAATATCTAGGGTCTATTAGTGGCAAAGGGTGCAGCTCCTCTTTCACGTCAGTAATTTCTTGATGATTCCATTCTTTTTAGAGTTTCTAGCTTGGAAGAAGCTAAGGCCTATCAAAAAATTATACAAATTTATTCTGAGGTTACAAGACAAGTTATTAGTCTTCATAAATCTTTAATTTTCTTCTTTAATACTTATATTAGGATGCAAAGAAGAATTAGGGATATTTTCAGGTTTGAAATTGGGGTCCTCCCTTAGAAGTATTTATGTATTCCTCTCTTTATTGGTCCTAGTAGGGAAGATTTATGGGAAGGTTTGATTAATGGTATTCAAAAGAGACTATAAATTTGGAAAATAAAGTGGTTAACTTTTTTAGGAAGAATTCTACATATTAGATTGGTGTTGTGTACTCTTCCTATATATATGCTCTTGGTTATGAAATTGCCCAAGTTAGTGTTGGTGAAAATTGATAAAATTGTGTGTTCATTCCTTTGGCAAGGAATGAAGCAAGAAAGGAAAATTCATTTGGTTAAATGGAAAATGATTATTCTTCCTAAAGCTTTGGGGGGAGTGGGGATTTTAGATTTAGAAAAATAGAATATTGCTTTGGGAGTGAAGAAAATCTGGAATATGATGTCAACACTGGATGGTATTCTTATCCAAATTTTCATGAGGAAATATATTGGGAATAGCAGGATAGATTTGGTAATTTCTCATTTTTTCCTTCCCAATGGCTCACATATATGGAATTTTGTATCCCAGTGTAGGATTTTCTTCTTCAATCTAGTTTCTTAGAAGATTGGAAATGGTTAGTTGGCCAACTTTTGGTTGGATTCATGAAACGGGTATGACATTTTGGGGAATAATACATAACTTAGTATTTTAAAATAAGATTCTCTTCAAGAATGGGGATGCAAGGTGAAGAAATCTGGAGGGTAGAGTTGTGATGGGTCCCCTTCCTTTGTATATAATGATGTGATTACTTTGGATATTCTAGAAGATTTAAAATCTTTGTACCAAGAGGAAATGTGAAGGCATGTTGCATCCTTCTTGATAATGATCAAATCGTTTAGACCAGGTCTATTTTAGGGTCTTATTCATATAAAAAAGGTTACAAGGCTCTTGTTCTTAGAGAGGGCAGGGGTGTATAATATTAGATTTGGTATTGGGACAAGGTTTGCTTACCTAAAGTAGGAGCATTTTGCTAACTTGTTTTCAAATGTAAAATTTTAACACAATCCAAGAAAAGGAAATGGGGTTATGAATGACCATTGATATGTGTGTTGTGTTTGCAAGAGGAAGAAGATATTGATCATCTTCTAATACATTATCCCTTCACTACTCATTATTAGAATTAGCCATGTAATAAGCTCAATTTGTCTTGGGTTTCAGATGTTTCTATTTATAAGGTGTTTTTCTCTTGGCCTTGGTTGGGAATGGAGGATTCCTTAGGATCTATATGGAAATGTAGTCCTATCCTTCTCATTTTTCATCTTTGGTGGGAGAGAAATATAAGAATTTTTAGAGCAAAGTCTTCTGAGTTAAATCTTTTTCCACATAAATTAGAGCTGGCTATTTCAAAAAATGTGAGTTTTAATGGTAAGTATTTATAAAATTTATCAAGCCATGATGTGGATATCCTTTGGGCTTAGCCATTGATTAGACTTCCTCCACTAGGTTCTATCATTAAGAAGGGCCTTTCCAAGATTGAAAAACTTAAGAAAAAGAAAATGGTTCACTAGAACCCCCACTCCCCATCTGGATTTTGTAAATTGAATTTTTATGGTGCCTTAAAAGGTAATCCAAGAATTTTAGGGGTGGGGTGCATGTTGAGGGATGATCAAGGAAATTTTAGTAAGGTTGTTTCTTTTCATCTCCTTGAATGGTCCTATAATTTAGCAAAAATCTAGGCATTGTATTAAGGTGTTTAAATGGTAGTCAAATGTGGAATCTCAAAATTAATCATGGAAGGAGATTCCCAAATTATTATTCAAGCAATAATAAAAGGTAGGGTAGATTCTTGGAAGCTAAATTATTTTATTCAATTGGTATTATTTTTGTTGGCCAAGATGGAGGTTTAGTATATAGGTCACGTTTATAGAGAAATAAATATGGTGGTTTATTATCTGGCCAATTTAGGCACTTATCAATTGGTCCAAGTCATTTTTGATATTAATGCAAAGATGTGGGAAGGTTTAGGGGCTCTCCTCAAGACTGATGGTTGATTTTTTCTAATTTCAGGTGTTTAGTTCCCTGGTCTAAGATTGTGGTGGCTATTGTTAAACTTGTAGCTGGTATTGGATTGGTAGTCAGTGGTTTTGAGTAGGTGGGATAAGTTTAGTTATGATTTTTGGGTGATTGGATTAAGTTAGAGGTCCTTTCATGATGTTTTCTTATCTATTGTCTTTATTGGTCATCATTGTCTTGTTCAGTGTAGGGCTTGTTATGTTATGCTTATTTCAATCTTGTGTTTATGGTTTGGTAGTGTTAAAAGGTAGGGAATTAGTATGGTGCTATTTTTGATATGGGGGCATTCAATGGTTGAAAGGAATGGTGAGGATTATATAGTAATCATAGAGATCTCTTTGATTGGGGGATTTTCAATTCTAGTCACCCCAAGTGCTAGATAGTGCAGCTTGAGAATCAATTGGGCTAAAATTTGAGTCAGTTTATTCATCCTATTTATAGTTCACACTACCTTGTAAGAAGGTAAGTCAGTGTGGTGTGGGCTATGATGGATCGATGGCATCTTGTTTATGTCGGTGCTTGAGTGTTTGTATATGAGGTTGGTTAAAGAGGAAAATGGATTAGTAGGGGAATTATAGGGGAGCCTAATGGAATAGGGATCTACTATCTCATAGTTAATGGTGTCCTTCATCATGTGGTTCATGCCATGTTTTTCTTCCATTATTTGTAGCTCTTGAGTATTGAATTGGATTATCTTTTAGAAGTGTGTTAGAGGTCAAAGGGATGTTTTTAGGACTTTGATTTTGGTTTTTGGGATTGAAATATAAATTTTCTTTGAGAGTGAGTCTTTTTGGTTATCTAAATTGTTGAAGTGGTGATATTGTTGAGATAGCATCTAATTTTGGGTTTATGGTAGTTTGTTTGTGGGGAGTGAAGTTTGAGTAGTTTTGGGGATAGTGGTTAGCTTTATTTTGATGGTCTCATAGATTAGGGGTCTAGTGATGTTTGAATAGGGGTAGGTTGAGCTGGGTTGGTATTGCACATTTCTCATTTTTGGGTTTAAGGTCTATTTTTAGAGTTTTGGTTACTTTGGCTTCTTTTGGTTGTGGGCCAGGTCGAGTTGGGATGTTGTTTATGTATATGGTAAGGGACCCTTCAACCCTAATTTACTCTTAAAAAAAAATAGAAATAGTACTAGAAAGGGGACACTGAAACTTTTTTGAGGACACTATAGTAGTATGGTGTTACTATCTATGTGGGGTGCTACTATCTAGTGAGTAAATAGATCTTGAGACCCTGTTGATGACACTCAGACTTATCTAGAACTCATTTTTCAAAACCCACATCATCCATGATAGTTAATTTTTAGATAAGTCTATATTTATGCATATTTATAACTATTTTTATAAAATTAAAGAAGGTCTAATTCCATAACAAATTAGTACTTAATTATTGTATATTATTTGACTTGTTTAGACATCTCATCCCTTTAATCTAAACATAGGATTTACAAAGTTAAACCCTAAAAGGTTAAATCATTTGGTGAACCCATCTTACTTTTAATATTGCTTCAAACCCTAGCTTACATTAATCCAAATTTTTGTACAATAATTCAAGGTTGCATACTTCTAATTTTATAATATTTTTTTCTACAACCTAATTAAATCAAATCAATTTCATATTAGAATTTTAATTTATTTTATATATAATTTAAATTATTTCAAAGAAACCCTAGATTCAAAAAATCCTAACCCTAGATGTTCTTAGAGTTTGAATCCTTTTTTATCCTATTTTTATTAGCTTCTATTAATTTTTTAGAATTCATATATTCTATTTTAGTATCTCTATTTCAATTTGTTTACTATATGCCATATAAAAAATCTCTCTCTTCCATTAAGAAGAACTGTTAGACTAGGTGGTAATCCTATAGAGCATATTCAAATTCCTACTATTTAAACCTATATAAAGGACAAGAGACATATTAAAAATTTAGATATGAATCCTTCACATCCTAATTATGTGGAATTTAACGATGATACATATAAAGAATAATATAACCAAGAGCAAGATGAGGTACACATTAAGAATGAAGAAACACTACCTCCACTTAATAATAATGACATAATTATGAAACAAATATGAGGAATTATAACACTTCAAAGATATAACTCAAGAACAACTAGTTGATCATGTACAAATCCTATAGGCCATATTAGAAATCAAGAATAAAACAAACAATTGTTAATATTCAACCCCTCCTGTTAATAATGTTGTTACACCTCCAGTAGGGCCAACTTAACCAACTCAGATAGCATAACCTAAGATTGTTATTCAACCATCAGTTATAGCTAAACCACTTATGTCTAGTTCCTCCACTCCATATGTACAATCCCTTATGCATGATATTCATCCTCTATAGTCTAAGGTGTTACATATTGAGAAAGGAGTAATTAGGCCATCACATGCCTTAGATCCAAACTAACATTATATGATGGCAAGGGTGACCCAGAGTGTCACCTCATATCCTTTTATGCAACATGTTTCTACTATGTGTCCAATGATTAGCTTCTTACTAAATTACTTCCACGCAATCTCAAGGATTATGCCCTATAATGTTTCTATGATTTGCCAAATCAATCTATAATGGCATTCATTCCTTTAGCTAATATGTTCCTATCACACTTATCTATCAATATTAGTAATAAGACATCATATACACAAGTGGAATAGTTAAATCAAAAGTCAAATGAGCCTACTGTCGATTATATCTTATGATATAAGATAATATTATCCAAATTGACTAGCCCCATGATAGACAGAGAGCTTTAGAATATTTTTAAATATAATCTATTACCAAAATTTCATGAAGCTATCTTGTTCAAGAATTTTCTTAAATTTACCAATTTGTTTCACACAGTCAAGGAAAGAGAGGTTAAACTCTTATCAATAGGCAAACTCAAGTATACAAATGGATCAAAATCAACTATTAAGAGTTTAAACAAACCTCCATATAAGGTAAAGTCTACATAAAACAAAAGTGATCAAAAATCCATAGTCAACATTGCTTTTAAGACATTTTCTAGATTAGTTTTATCCACTCCTCAGCATAAAGTCTTCACTAATCTTCTAGAGTTTCCAGCACAGGTTCTATAATAACTATTGAAATGCAATGTCATATTTCTCCCTCCTATTAAATAGGTTGATATGACATGACCTCTTCCAAAAAGTTATGATTCAAATGTATTTTGTGATTATCACAGGGCACCAAGCCACATGAAAAATAGATGCATTAGCCTAAAGCACAAAATACAAGATCTCATTGAGGCTAAGATTATTGATGTGGGCACACCCATAGAGGCACTAAAACAACATTAAATAGAAGCTAAGGCACTAAACATATTTTCATATCTTTTTCCAAAGCATATATAAAA
The DNA here is from genome assembly GCA_037957365.1 of Torreya grandis. Taxonomy (NCBI): domain Eukaryota; kingdom Viridiplantae; phylum Streptophyta; class Pinopsida; order Cupressales; family Taxaceae; genus Torreya; species Torreya grandis. The sequence goes on along the minus strand of JARHVA010000850.1, from coordinate 443,783 downwards.
TGAGGTAGAGGGCACATCAGGTGTTCACTATAGATACCAAGCACATCCAACACCATATTCCTATCATAGAGGTATAGAGGAGACACATCCACTACATAACATTATTGGCATGTATAACACTACAGTGCCACCTAGAACACTTATCACATTTTTAGAGTAAGAGATTTTGGATGATGACATATATTTACATGTGCTCTTCATATGAGCATACATAAACCACCATCCTATTCATAGTGTTATGGTTGATAATGGATCAAGCATAAGCATATGCACCATGACACTCTTACAGCACTTGAGCTACACAAATCAGGATATATTCCTCATAAATACAATCATTAGTGATTTTAGTGGCCACATTAGGAGCTCCATCAGGGAGATTGTGATTCCATTATAGGAGGGGCCATAAAAAATAGCACTCATTTCTTATTAGTACCTAATGCAGGCGTATTTGATGTATTATTGGGTAGGCTATGGTTACAGTAGCTTTGAGCCATCTCATCTATAGTACATCAATGATTGAAGTATCTACATACACCAATTATAGTTTTAACACCATTACCAAATATTGCATGATTATCACTTAAAGCAAAGAGTACAACTCCTATCATATATCACAGTGTTCAACATAGTCATCAATTTAAGCTAGGTCTAATCCTATAGTATATACACATATGCATACTCTCCCATGAATACCATTACTAGAGAGACCCCTATGTGAGAGATACATCATAGATTATAGAGGACCTTCCTCTACTCAATTTATGCCAAGATTAGTTTTATTGGGTTCTAGGGGTTCTCAACACAGGGCACCTACATCACCTATAGCTTCTTCTTATACTAAATGGGTTCCTAATACCCCTATAGTTCATAGAGCATCATATTTAGTGCCACAACATCATAGCATCACTACACAGGTAGTTTTAGACTTAGATTACATATTATAATAGATCATATGCTCATTGTTACCCTTTCACACTGCACTTATGAGCATAATTCCCTTATTCAACATAGGTCATAGTAATAGTGAGTCTCTCATGAGACTCATTGGTTAGTATGGTTCCTACTCTTGTACATACTTCCTTCTCTCTCTTGCTCTTTGTACATAGTTTATATCATTTACTTGTACATATCTTATATCTAAAAAACACAAAAATAGTATAACATGTCAAAATACAAAAACATTCAAATATTTTAAAAACATAAAATTTATGTTATGTTTACATTTCTACTACTGTCAAATATTACAGATTACTAGTTATCTTAGTACAGTCAATTTTATCATACACATATACTTCATTTGTTCTTGTCGAGTGCTTGTAGATTACATATAGGCCTACAGTCCACTACCTTGATCCAAACTTATTATCATCTACCCACAGGGGGAATATATACCAATCCAGGTTTATTAATTTGATACATTTTCCCACTTGGGGACATCTCATACATATTTTATACTACTAGGTTCTATCTTCACATACTATACATTCCATTTTGTGCATTGATATATCTTGATTTTGATCATTACTACTCATTGCTCAAATTTTTTATTGATTATCACGAGTTATACTCAACATAAGTACATCCTCACATTTACATAGACTTTTACTAGATAGTTATACATGCTTTCATTTCTAATTTTCCTAGATTAGACTTGATTGTGTTTCCTATGCTTCTTCCAGCTTTGAGGGCATTTAAATATGTTATTATTCTTTGGCTCTACACCACTTATTTATTTGTATTCCTTGGACATGTGCCCATGTATTTTGTGTGTGCTTTATTATTTCTATATGCAAACTTTTGAACCTATCCTTCTATGTAGCTCTAATCCAAATTTCTTTTTGCTTGCATACCTGGACATTTGAACATGTCCTTATATGTCTATATTCTTAGATTTAATGACATGTTCCCATGTCCCTTGTATTATGGCCCCATGGCCAATATTTTGTGTGCCTCATATGTTTTTATGTATTCTTCAATGTATGCTTATTCACCATGACACTTTTACTTGATTATCACATACATACACACCAATTTTTTATGCCATGAGGGACCTCATGCATCTACCCTTCCTACTTGGGTGTCATGATAAATGTCATGCCCCATCCCTCTAGGTAGTTACTCAAATTTGTTACTATACACATTGATTGTATTTATATTGAAACCCTTGTGAAATGTTAGATTAAATAATACATATTACATTACCTACTTATACTCAGATATATTTATATTTTGATGTTATGTTTGTACATTGGATTGGAATATCATGCACATGTTGTAGCTAACACATTTTGTAGAGATTATTATTTTGAGGATATTTCTTACACAAGTTTAAAAACTACCCTCAAAAGAGGGGGAATTCACAAGAGTTTATCATAGAGATCAAACTTTTACTTTATTATTCACAAAAAAAATTCAGCACCCAGGTTTAGTTTCAAAAATCAAACACAAGACAGACAAGAAAAGATAGATACTCAAAAAATAGTTCAGATCACCCAAATTTTAGACCAGATAGAAATTAGCACCCAAATTGGGACACAAAACCACAAGGTGATATTGTCTAGTATCCCCAGCTTTAGGACAATGTAGATTAGCTAGACTAGTACATTAGGTATAGTATAGATTTGCACAGATATAGTCATAGATTTGATAATTATGATCAAATTTTGTTTAGATACACACATTCTAGCTCAGATTCATATCAGTTGCTTAGATTTAGGGGTATCATGTATAGCATGATCACTTCCACATTTAATTTAGTTACATAGATTCAGTTATTATATACTCAGTTTAGATTTAGTATAATTAGATGTCAAATTGGGGGCATGTGCATAGCACATAGTTTCTATATACTCAGCTAGACACAGGTTGATCACATACAATGGCAAACTCCATGTCATTATATACATTATATACACTTGATATCATACTCTAGGATGTCACTAAATTCATGTTTTACTGCATCTATAGTGGTTGGCATTTTCAAGTGGTTTAAAGCCACCTAATATACCCGAGTGGCTATGGATTTGACATACATAGTTAGTTATACTCAATTGAGATACTTTCAAAACTTTGTGTAGTTTAATTTTAGATGCATCTACTTCACACGAGTGGCTAATGACAGATTCAATGTCTACTTGAGTTTTTGATCCACCCACATGAGAGGGTTAGACACACTTATAGTCTTATCCAATCTATTCATAGATTAGGATCCATCGAGCAAGGGTGGAAAATGATAAATTCAAAAGTGGATTGAGTTTTTTATCCACTCATATAAGGATTGATCAATCCATCAACTTAGTCCAAGCTATTAAATTATATAATCACTATGTACACACACACACACACACACACACACACACACACATAGAGGTTATCACCAGATTCATGCATTAGTTTGCATACCGAATGAGGTGTATTCATTCTTTTTTCTCTCTTTTTACTCAGCGTTACTCAGTAACTTTATTTCAACATAGTCTTTTAATTTTGATCATCTCTTAAGTAAGGACTCATTTTTACATGTTTCATTGAAGGTCATTGCTACACAGGCTTCACATACTCAAACTTAGCTACACAGGCTTCATTTCAAATGTAAGTCCTACTATGCTTATTTTTCCTTTATTGTAACATCCCCGCTGGGATCTACTAAAAAAACTTCAAAAAAAAAATTATTTAATAAACATATATGCTAAAGTAGACAACAACATGAGATTCTAACAAAGATAATTAAATTAATCATGTACAATCATGATAACAGTCCATTATACAATATAATTACATATCTCTAAATCATGAGAGTATGATAACTCAATAAAGAAAGTAATAATTACATTTTAAATTTAATCAAATACATAATAACCACTATCAATGTGCATCAATGATAGATTACAATTCTAGAATATAAAGTAAAATATATTATAATGTATAAAAAAGATACTTGGCTACTCCAAAGATCAGTTCCCAACTTCAAGTATCTGTGGTAATCTCAAGTGTCATCTCGATAAGTTGTACTATTGTGGGGAGGGAGAGCATCATCCAAGTTCTTTTCCACACCAACCATGGACTAACAATCTCCCACACTATCCCATCAAGAAATGGCCCTCGCTTCACAGATGGGTAGATAGTGATGGCACAGAAATCTATAGAGACTAGTTATTGCTTATGTGTTGTATGATTTCTAACTAACTAAACATGTAGTGTATTATAAAAAACTTGATCTATTTCAATATGTTGCACATACATGTAAATCATACTCATGAATGATAATATCTCACTAAACATACTTTGTCCAAAACTTTACGAATAGTAATATAAAATGATTTATAGATCTATCAATTTCATGCACACCACTTGATCAGATTGTTTTTATCTAAAATTTCAATGTTAGTTATCCATTGAAGTCCATCTCACTCCTTACTCTACTTTAATAATGTAGATTAGTCAAATACAATTCAACCATAAGATTCAATGACATATATCTTACTAGTAAATGTAACACATAACATGCTATATATAGTAATATTAATAACATACATAAGTCTATCTAACATATACATGAATCTATCATTATATTCTATTCCATAATATAAATAATGTTTTACCAATATACCACTTGGGTACACATACAAATTTACAGTATAATTTAATAGCAAAATTGGTTTCTAGTTCTCTACACCCTATGAAAACCCATATTACCACAATCTAGTGTTTTACCCATAACTAAAAATTTAACTCATAAAGTAGTTAAGAGAATATGAAAACATTAATTTCAAATAATAGTTAAAAAATTAGAACCTTTGTTCAGCCTAAAAATGCAAAAGGTCTAGTTTATATGTTTGGTTTATTTTGGGGTTTAATAAGCAACTCTTGCTAAACTATTATTCAAATTTTCTCTTTTTTTTATTAACATGTCTTTCAAGAATATTAATTTAAATAATTCTAACCCCATGTAAAAATATACATAACTTAATTCAACGTTCTTCTTGATGTGTTTCCATATTTAAGGAGACTAAAAGTTCCTCTAGTTTTATTCCTAGTTTTATTCCATAAGATAAAGAAGTAAACATGTTCAACTTCAATTTACACAAATATGGTTGATTTCATAGTTATAACTATGAATCTGGTTCTAAATCATTACTCTTATACTACAATTTATCAATACTAGTTTTATGCCTATCGGGCGTTATAAATAAATGTAATTATAGGAGACTTTTTAGAAAGTTAGAAGAACTATGATTCCAAACAAGTTTATGAAACCCCCTGAGTTTCACTATAGGAATGATTAATTGAAATATTCTCTAATTATTTCAAAACCTCCTAGTTAAATAATTTTATAACCATTTAAGAATATAATAATATTATAACCTGTATATTTTTATATTCTTAATTTATGGAGAATATAATTCAAATATAACAAATTTCAAACATAGACTAGTTGTAGTAATTATAGAGCTTTAAGCCTTATTCCTTCCTCCACACCATTTAGCTCCACTATCATTAAGATGAATATAATATGAGGTTTTTATATATGTAAGCATAATACTCATGGCTAGAAAAGTTATCATTGTAACTAAGTTTATGAAATTTCAGCCAATTAGTTTCATTTACTTGTTTTGTTCTCATACCAATCCATCATTTTGTTTAAACTAAAAGTGATGTAAATTTAATTTCTTTTAGGTAAATAAGTATATAAATATAAAGTATTTTCCCGCATAAAAAGGCTCATTAGAAAAGGGGTGATGCCCCAAAATATAATTGTTAATTCCAATTCATATTAATTAAGCCCATCTTGTTCAAATTTAATAATTATAAATGTCTCGAACTAATCCGATTTGCCAATTGGAAAAGTCAAAACAAAGCATGATAAGATTTTATTCTAAAATTTAAACATTCTTGAATAAGGGCAACCCCTAGAAAAAAATAATTACTATTTTAAAAACAATAAAACCTCTTATCCAAACTAATCTCAGGCCTATGCCCCCTATTGGTTGGGTAAATTTATTTTCATATTATTCATTCAATGTGGCATCTATGCATTTGTACATGGCTTGGTTGGAGTTTAATGCATTCTATATTCTTATAGTATCATAATTATTTATATATTCAACGTTGACTATCAAATTGCTTGATTCAAATTTTATGTTGTTTACTAGGTTTTACACCTACATAAAAATAAAACTATTTTATCTCATTCTCAATTTATCAATAGATCCGTATGGTGCCGATTTATGGAGATTTATAAATAAAATTAAGACAAACATTCAATACCATTATATTCGATGCCTCAAGAGAATAGAAAATTGGTTGTTTAGTGAAAAGACCAGAATAAGGTTGAGAAGTATGATGCCCTACTATGACAGATTTAAAAGATTAGAAATATAAAAACTTTCCTGATTTGAAATAACTGGTAAAAGACTCAAATAATCAAGATTCTAGTGTTTGATGGTCTTTCATAATTATAATTCCCACTATATATATACTAGGTTTTCTAAATCACCAAATTTTATTCCAGTATGTATAAAATATTAGCTTAAATATTTAGAAGCAAACCATACTTTTAAAGGTTGTATATTGTTTGCATCTAGAATAATAATTAAACTTGTATATATAATCATAGCATGGCACTTATCTTGGGCTTAAATATTGTTGTTTATAGTCAAATATATTCATGAATAATTGCACAGAGTTTTCTAAAGGGTTTGGGCATTGACTAAAAAGGTGTTCTCAACCATAATTTTGACCCAATCCCCTTTTAACAATGATTTATATGTTTTAAATGTAAATGATATTATCTACTATTTAACAATATTATTCCATTCACATCAACAAAATAATGAATTTTAATACACCACCTACCATTAAAATTTGCTTGTTAATCCTTTATGCTTCCTCTTCTCCACACTGCATCATTTATCCTTTCCTCACCAATGCATAAGCTATGATAATTCCCTTTCATTCCATCTCTTAAATAAAACAATAGATACTAAACTCTTCTTCTATCTTTTTTTTTTGGTTTTTCTTTTTGTTTTATCTTTTTATGTTTGTTAATTTTAGGATATTGTAGACACTCAAAAACTGCACATGGCAGATTTCAAAATCAAACTACCTCTTCACCCTATCAAACTCATAACTTAACACATTTAGCTAAACCATTTAATTCACAACTTTTTGACTTGATTTAACCCATTTTCTTGTCGCCCCTCAACCATTGACGATCAATCTAACCATCAACGATTGGCCTGACTATTGATGGTCAAGTCGCCAAACCTACTTTAAAGTTTTAAAACATTAACACTTCTGTGTGAGATAAGTATCTCCCTAAATGGAAACTTTCATAAATTGGCAACTTTGTCCCTCTATAAAATTAGTAACTTCCTCCATCCCAATTAGCAAATTCATCCTATAAAATGAGAAGAGGAGGAAGTAAAATGAATCCACAATCCACAATATTGCATACAAGCTCTCTTGTATATAGGTATTCAACATCCTTTCAGCAAGCAAGCAACATCACCAAAGGCCTAAAGCTCTATCCAAATTACTTTTGAAACCTAAAGTATTGTTATTATGTTCAAATTACTTTAGCCTTCCACCATCAAGTTTTACATATCTTTCACTTATTTTCATTGATTTATCTTATTTCTAACCTCCCTACCCTATCAAACCCATCAATATTGTATTTTCCACCCCTCAGCCTCATAACAGACCATTATTTACCCAAATGCCCAATCTACACCTTATTTTTTTATCATTTCCAAAATTATATAAGTAACCATCGATGGTTACCCAACCACCGACAGTCAACCTAAACCACCGATGGTTCCTCTGACTGTCGATAGTCACTATGGCAAAAAAATATAGCAAGCTATTTTTAGCCCCATCACCCTAGTCAAAGTCAACTTTATATATTTCTACCTAATTACAATACTTTTTTTATTTTTTGGACCAAACCCCAACCATTTTAGCATAAGTATTGACCAGCTTTACTACTTTTGGTCATTTTTCTATTAACTAGCATTCTACTTTCTTTGTATTGCATTTTATTTATCTTATGCAATTAGATATTTACTTTATCATTTCTAACTTAATTTTTATAATAGTGGATTGATGGCCTCCTAACAAGTAATATGCTTCTTGGATCTAGCTCATGCTAGGCAGTCCACTGGACCATCCATCTAATAACCCCCCTTTTCTAGTATCTTTTTTATCTACAAGTTATTCCTTCCTAACCAAAGAGGAGTTCCCATCATCATCTAGATTCACGTGCGTACTTTACCAGGTATTTTTCTACACACCCTATTATTAGTTTCATTACTTACTTTCAAAATTAATAAATAAGTAAAAATTAAATGAAACATTTTGGCACACCCAATGGAACCCAATTCTCTTTTTCTTCTTTTATTATTTTCTCATCAAATGAAATCTAAAAAATTATTTTTGGGCTTAAAATAGACCTCTTTCATACATTAATTATCTACTTATCTTAGTTCATCTACTAACTTAGGAGGTAAATTAATTAATCATAGCTTTCACACTTATTATCACACACTTAATCTAAACCACAAAATAATTAACACATCAAAATATACTTGAGACAAGCCCTAATGGTAACCTTATGTAACCCTACCCCTCTTCGTCGTAGCTTTCATCACCTAGTGGTAACCTTACCCCTTCTTGGCTATCCTACTTAGATTTCACCACTAAGGGGAGAACCAACTCAGCTCTTTGGTTGAGTATAAACTTTGAACTTAGTAAATTTTAGCTAAGCACCTGACACCCTTATTTTTACAGTGTGTGGAGCAAGGGGGTAGGCCCCAATACTAAGCCATGTACTGAAGTTCAACACAAATTTCTCTCTTGAGTGCCTGAACTCAACCTGAAACCAACCTTAGATTTTCTCTTTATTACCTAATCTATAAGCCAAATCCCCTCTTCACACTTTCTAAGGCATAAGCCAAAAATGATCTAAAAACAATCTTAGGATTTAATGCACTTTTAGAGTATCCATTATTTAATTTGAATTCTTTTCTTTTGATTTTCCCTTATTTGAGGTGTGAGTTTCATCATATTATTTCTTATTTTATCACATGGTCTTTACTAGATAACAGCTGAGAAACCACCTTCTTCTTCTTCCTCCATGTAATATAATTCTAATGATGAGGGTTCACCTCATTTTTCTCCCCCTCCTATCAAAATTCTGATTATTACTGAGGGTAATGCAAAATTTGTTGCCTTCTTTAATAACAACCCTTTGACCCTTCAACATTATCTTAATAACTTACCTCACCATACTTTTATTACTTCAGTTCCTCCTATGGATCCTTCTTATGGTTTTCCTCCCCATCTTATGGTGGGTGTTACCTCAACCTAACCCTTGCTCACCCAAGCCTCTTCTTCTTCCAACATCCCATCTATTTCCACTACCCAAACCCAATCCAATATTCCAACCTCTAACCAAACACCTCTGACCACACCCCACACTTATCATATAGGTTTAACTTTACCTTTAGTTACCTATATTCCACCTACCATGGGGTTATCTTCTACCCCTATTTCCACCCTTCCCTTTATTACAACAAATCTACTAATTTATACCCCATTTCAAAACTTGGTGTTTTCTATACCTCAAACACTTTCACCCATTAGCACTAGATCCACCACTCAACCTCAACCTACTCAACCGTAACCCACTACTTCAACCATACCTTTAATTCAAGCCACATCCAACCCTCAATAAGTACCCATGACAACCTATTAATATGCCCCTAACCCACAAGGATATATAGCACCTTCCACCTGACCATTTATGCCAATCAACCCTTGTGTGGCACCATCTCAACCTCTTATGACCACTTACCAATATGTGGCTTATTCAGCACTATCTACCACCTATCCTTCCATAGCTACCAAACCAACCTCAACAAAATGTGCCCCTTAATTATGTAACTTCCCAATCTCAAATAGATTTGGTCCAGATGTTAATGGACAAAATGACCAACCTAGAATCCTATGATCAAATCTGTAATGAACCAATCAATCCATATGTTCCTATCCATGATTATCCTCCTCAATGGGAATTACCCAAGTTTTCCAAATTTCAAGACAAGAAGGACCCCAACAACATTTGAGAGCATTTCATCATTTTTTTAATTTGATTACAGATGATGATGCTCTCCTTCTTTGAACCTTCCCCATGTCCTTATCATGACCAACCCTTGATTGGTATAGTGTTCTTACCACTCACTCCATCTTTTCTTTCTCCCAACTGGCCCAAATATTTTTAGATCATTTCTCAATAAATATATCTAAAAAAAATTCTATTATCAACCTCTATTCTATTAGGAAATTTGATGATGAATCAATTATAGATTTCATAGAAAGATGGAGAAGACTCATCAACCAACTTAATTTTTCATTACCCCAACTAGATTTGATCAAGCTCTTCTCTTAGGATTGTGCCAAACATATTGCCCCCACCCTTCAAGTTAAAACTTTTAGAAATTTAGATGAGGCATTCACCATGGCACATAAACTAGAAAACTAGGCCATTGATGAAGGGAAATTGAAATTATGGAACAAAAATTCTAGCTTTAAATCCAATGACCCTTCTTCCACAAAAACCACTAACCAATCCAATACTAAATCAAAAGCATTTGTAAACTCAATCATTCTAAAAACCAATCCACCTCCAACTATCAACCAACCACCTCAAACCAATTCTTTTAACCCTCTCTATCAACAAAACTAAAACTAAAACTGAGCTCCTTCAAAACAAATATACTCCCATTGGAGAATTTTATGCATCAATTTTGGATAAATTTCTCAAAGCCAACCTCATCTAACTTTCACCAATTAATCCACCCCAATAATTTGATGCTTATCACCTTGTACCAAGTTGGTATAATGAGAATGACCATTGTGATTTTCACCAAGTCATAGGACATGACATTAATAGATGAAATACCTTTAAAAGTCTTGTCTAAAACCTGATTGATAGTGGAGAACTTGCATTTGATAATCCTAATGCACCTCCTAATTAGTCTCTTGACATATTTCACAAACCTTTTCCCAATTATGCTCCTTTTATCCATCACCATGACAACAAAATTGAATCATCTCATTCTCATGAGGCACACACAATCAATGTTATTAATAGTGAGCTCATTGTTGAGAAGACCATTACCTCAACCACCTCTTCCTCTATTTCACTTATGGAAGTGGTGGAATCACCTCTTATTCCTTTGGATACCTGAACAGAGGACTCAAACACCAATTCTTCATTTGATAAGACCTTAGCTTTATCTACCTCTCCTTTGGTGGAAACACTGAAGGAGACAACCATTACTTTAACCACCCCTTCTTCTTCCAATCCACATATTCAAGTGGTAGAACTTCCCTCCATTCCTTTAGACACTCAAACAAAGGAAATAAAGATATCCACTCTTTCACTTGGGAAAAACACACCTACCTCCCCTATCATAAAACCATCCATGCCCTCTTTGGAAACTATGCCCAACCAAGAGAAGGTTACATCATCTACTCAACCATAAATTAAAAATAAGGATAGAGAAACCATTCCCTCTTCTCCACCTAAGGGCTTAAGATTTCAAACTAATACCAAGGAACTAAACCCATCTACAAGCCCTTTTCTAGGCTAGTCCAAATTTTAGAGTTCACTTCCTAACCCAACTTTGATAGAGCCACCTTTTGGCATCATCTTGGATTCCCTTACCAAAACAAATCTGAATCTTTGAATTCACTTTAATCCACCCTTAAACCCATTATTACCTCTTCCAAAACCATAAGTGAATGATCCCAACCACCTCCACCAAAAATTTCCAAATCACCTTATGCTTCTCTCACCAACCGATCAAGAACTTAAGAATTCTTCCCACACCTAGTCACACTCACCACCCTTTTAATTTGGACTTAACACCATCTACTAAACCAAATAAAATTCCAACTAAACCAACTAAGAAGGTAGAGTTACCCAAACCTTCACCTCAAACTATACCCATACCACCTCCTTCCCATTTACCTTCCATTTTAGGACCCCATCCTTCTACCATTCCAATTACCTATTCTTCCTATAAGAAACCATCGCCCTTTTCTCCACCTACACCCATCAAACCCTCTAGTTATCCATTATTTTTAACTAACATATCTACCTCTAATTTCCCACCTATAGCTAAACCTTCATCATCAAAGTCTTCCATATCCAAATATTCAACCTCTAAACCAACTATAACTAATCAATCCCAACTACCTACTAAAACAATTCCTCCAACTATAACTTTTATAGTAAAGCCTACACCCAAGAATGTTCCCTCTCCTAAAACCAAAAACCCACCACCTCCAACACCATTGCTTGAATCCTACTCAACTATTTTTTAGAGGCTTTTGCGAACCTCTTCCATTAGCTTACCTCCAATCAAACCTTTTGACCCTTCATATTCTAAACCAACATGGTTCAATGAAAATTTTATTTTATTTTACCATAGGGCTCTTGGATATGATATGAAGAACTTCAAATTTCTCCAAACACTTGTCCACAACCTTTTGGATGAAGATGATCTATTGGAGAAATCTCATTTGAGCCTATTACCTAACTAACTACCTAACCAATCTATCTAATAATCACCTACTCCCCCACTCCCACCTAAGAGTGAGGAGAAGGAACTAAATCAATCATCAAACCTATAAAACCCCCTTATCCACACTATTCATGTGGTTACTTGATCCCAAGCCCAATAGAAAGATAAGGGAAAATACAAAGCATCCATTCCATGGACTTACCCTTCAACCCCTCAACCTTCCAACCAAAACCAAACACCTACTCCTTCACCTATGCCACCACCAAATCCCAAAGTATCCATTTTGGGACCCTCCCCCTCCAACCCATCTGAATCCATCCAATGTATCATGTTGAAATAACTTCACCAAACACCAATGATAATGAGCCTCTATAAACTAATCAACACCTTGCCCCACCATTGTCAGGTACTGATCAGGGCTCTGCAATCCATAGAGATTAAACCAGATGACCCTCAACCTCTTACACCCTTTATTGTATCCCTCTAACTTTTTTCCCTCATCACCTTTCAGAATTTTGAAATACCACTTCTTTATACTAAAGATCCTGATCCTCCCCTCTTCCTCATAGCATACATCAATCAAACCCATAGTAAGAGGGTTATGATTGATGGAGGAGATAGCATAAACATTATCTCCTCCCATGCATATGACCAACTTCAACTACCCAAAAACATCATGTCAAAAAGTATAGTGGTACTTCACTCCTTTAATGATACCATGGCCACTACCTTAGAGATCATTGTCCTCCATATCCGACTGGGGCCTCATACCATTCTTGAATTATTTTATGTTATATAGGGTGAGTTCTAATATAATGTGTTACTCAAATTCCCTTAGATCCATGCTATGAGTTGTATCCCTTCCACCTTACACTAATGTGTCAAATTTGAGCATGGGGGACAAGTTATTACCATCAAATATGACCCTAGTCCCTTTGCCTCTTGTAATATGACATATTAGCCTAACGATGTCCTCCTACCTCCTTCATCTACCTTGCAACCAACTTCTAAAAAAACCACCTCACCAACCAAAACCATCAACACTCCCACCCACAACAGTGATAAAGCTTCAACTAGCTCATCTATTCCTTTGTCCCAAATTCTGGTCAATGACCCCTTGCAATCCATGTTCCAACATCTCTCTCTTGGGGAATATCACCTTTTATCTTTTTATGCTTTCCCTACTCCCTAAGAGCATAATAACCTCAAACATGACCCTTCTTATGATCCCAACATCAGAACCATCATCCCTTTTGGGCTCCCAAAAAATCAAACAAATTTCATCTATGGGGGACTCAACCATCTGCTTCTTGTTCCTACTACCACTCTTCATATCTGACCATTTACCTTTGAATTCTCTTATCTCAATAAATTAGTCTTTACCAAAGCTTACCTTTATAGGTATGATTAGAATGGGTTTGGTTTTATCCTTTATGACTAAAGACCTCATGAGTTACCCTTAATCAAAACCCAAAACCTCATGAGTTATTTAGCCTTGGGTTCGTACCACCAGAAGAGCCCACCTCACCAAAACCCATCACCACTATTGATGAGGAGGTTCCATCCTCACCAACTCCATCTTCAAAATCTAAGGACTCTAATATCATCTCATCTAAATTTTATTCTAATCAATACTATTATTTTAGGCCCCCTGACCTATCAAAAGGATGGCCAAATTAAAAACCTCCTCTCATCCATCCTAAAATGATTGAACATGATTCTCCTACCATCAACACCATCCAATGTCAGGATGATGATTCCATTCTCACCAACCTCAGTGAGGGGGATTCTTTAATTCATAGATCTCTCCCTCTTGAAAATCAAACTATGCTAAATAAATCCACTCTTGATGTCAAATTGGGTACTCAGGATAACCCTTATATCATCAAAATTGGGTAATCTTTAAATTCCACAGAGAAAAAATATTACCCTTCTTTTCTTTGAAATTTTAGCATAGCATTTGCTTAGTCCTATCAGGATATGCCCAAAATTTCCACTTCTATTACCCTCCATAATATTGTTACACATCTTGAGATTAAACCAGTTTGGCAAAAGTTTCATAGAATGCATCTTCACATATCTCTTCTTGTCAAATAAGAACTTCAATGTCTCTTATTTGTCGACTTCATTCATCCCATCAACTATCCACAATGGGTTTCCAACATTGTTCCCATCACCAAACCCATACCTTTGCATCAACTTTCGTGACTTCAACCTTGCTTGCCCAAAGGATGACTTTCCTTTACCAAACATCGATCAACTTGTTGATCTTATAGCTGGCAATGAAATTTTATCTCTCATAGATATTTTCTTGGGATATAATCAAATCTTTATTTCCCCTAAGGATTATTATAAAACTTTCTTTATTACCCCATGGGGAACCTTCTGCTATAGGATCATGCCCTTTGGACTAAAGAATGATGGATAAACCTATCAGTGGGCCATGACCTATATCTTTCATGATCTCATCCATAAAATCATAGAGGAATATGTGTATGATCTCCTTGGGAAATCTAAACACCAAAAAGATCACCTAGTTGTTCACACCATCATCTTTGATTGACTAATATCTTATCATGTTAGGCTCAACCCCAAGAAATGTATTTTTGGAGTCTTATCAGGAAAGCTTATTGGTTTCATCATATTTCTCTATGGAATCAAAATAGATCCCACCAAAGTCAAAGTAATCTTGTAAATGCTTGATCCTACCAACCTTATACAACTCTATAGCTTATAAGGCCAAACATCAATCCATCCATCACTTCATCTCCCAGTTATCAGATAAATGTCAACCCTTTCAACATCTAAAAAAAGACACCTCTTTTAAGTGGACCAAGTAATGTCAACAAGCCTTTTATTCAATCAAGGAGAATCTTCTCTCTCCACCTATCCTCATCCCTCCTAAAGAAAACTATCCCTTGTACCTATACATACCTACCATAGACCATTCGCTAGGGGCAATACATGATCATCATGATAAGCAGAATAAAGAATAATCCATCTATTACATTAGTTGTACCCTTATTGAATATAAAACTCCATATACCCATCCTAAAAAACTCTGCCTCACCTTAGTATTTGTGGCCTCCAAACTCTGTCACTACCTTCTTAATCATAAAATGTATGTCATCAGCAATACTAACCCCCTCAAATATATGAACTCTAATCCATACCAAAACCAATGTATGGCTAAGTGGCTCATACTCCTAGCTGATTTAAATTTTGATTTCCTTTCATAAAAGTCCATTAAATGATAAGTCATCACTGATCAATTGGTTGAATCTCTTATAATATAAAATCAACCTCTTCCTCTTTCCTTTCCAAATGAGACTATTACAACTCTTTCTCAAGAAGAACCCACCTACCAAATGACCATGTTCTTTGATGGCTCCAAATTCCAACATGGTGGGGGTGCCAAAGTTATTCTCATTCCCCTTAATGGTGAACCTCTTCCCCTTTCTTTCAAATTTGACTTCAAATGCACCAACAACATAGTCAAATAAGAAGCTCTAGTTATAGGTCTCTAAACCACCCTAGCCTTAGGAGTCAAAACAATTAGTGTCTTTAGTGACTCCTAAATAGTAATAAACTAGGTCAATGGATCTTATCAATGTAAAAACAATGTCCTCCTAAAATACAAACAAATCATGGACTTACTCTTAGCATCATTCGATCATCACCTTATTCAATCAATTCCTTGATCTACTAACAAATTCATAGATACGATGGCCTCCCTTGCTTCCCAAATTCCATCTCAACCTACCAAATCTAAACTATTTGTCACTATCCATCATTTTATCACACCCTCATTTATCAGTTCTAATCTTCCTACCATTTTTAGTGAAGAAACATCTCCTTCCAATATTTGGTTTGACCAAACTTTTGACTACTTTAACCTTGGCATTATTCCTCTTAAATTTTTGAAGAATACTTGAAGAGATTTTGTTTAGGGTACCTCTCATTACACCATACTAGGAGGAATCCTTTACAAATGTGGTTTAGATAGAATCCTTCTCTATTATCTTTGTAGCCATGAGGCTTCCCACGCTATCAATAAAATGCATGATAAAATTTGTGGGGGACACTTTAGTGGCCTAGATGTTGCTTAGTATATCTTTCGCCTTGGCTACTATTGGCCCACCCTCAATCAAGACTATTGAGACTATGTAAAGAAGTGTGTCAAATGTCAATAACATGCTAACTTACATCATGCACCTCCCCATGGCCTTCAGGTATCTACAGATTATTGGCCCTTCTCGTAATGAGGTCTTAATCTTATTGGAGAAATCAATCCCTATTCTTCACAATGACACCAATATATCATTACCACCACTGAATATTTCACCAAATGGGTGGAGGCCATCCCTTTTATCTTAAATAAAGCTAAAAAGATTATCAACTTCATTAATCACCATATCATCTGCCACTTTGATATTTCCCATAAGATCATCACTGATAATGGCAAATATTTTAAAAACAAGAAATTCCAAGGTCTCTATGATGCTTTTGGCTTCAAGTTAAGTTTTTCATTGCTTTACCATCCATAAGCCAATGGACAGGCAGAAGCTCTAATAAAACTCACATCAAAATGCTCACCAAAGTAGTACATGCTTCAAGTTAGGATTAGCACTTGTACATCCATTTCACTTTATAGGCCTATCGTACTAGCATTCAAACCTCTATGGGTGCTACCCCTTTATCTCTCATCTTTAATGCAAAGGTAGTCTTGCTTCTCAAAGTCTAGATTCCATCTCTTCACATATCTTTACATAAAATCCTTTTCGACAGAGATTATCTTTAAGAATTTCTCACATGTCTTAAACTATTAGACTAACATCACCTCACAGCCCTTAATCATCTTTGTGTCTATCTATAAAAAATCAAGTGCACATATAATAAATACCTCAAAGAATGAGAGTTCAACATCAGAGACCTCATCCTTAAAAAAAACCAACATGCAACTAATATGAAGAAAATAAAAAAGGAAAGTTTCCTTTCAATTAGCCTGGACCCTATATCATAACCCATAAGTATGGATCAAGAGCTTATCATTTGTCTTTTCTCAAAGGCAAACCAGAACTTGAGCCTCTCAATGCTTCATATTTTCATCTTTTATATTATCAAAATAAGGATCAAACTCACCTTTGTGTCTAACTTAAGTTCATCCCTTGGTTTATGATATTTTCACTTCCTTTCACCTACCTATCCCTAATCCCCTTAGGTACAGTTGATTACGACATAGAATTGTATGATTATCCATTATAGTTATAGCCTAATCTTAAGCATGGGTACCATGGCTCTACCCATGGCATGGTTGTCATGGATAATTTTCATCTCTAATAATATGAAATCCCATTATTAGTTGTCTTTCAAACCACCCCCTCATCTAGCATTAACCTTTTGTGTTAAGGTTTTACCTCCATAAAGATAAACCTTTAAATTTAAATAGACTTGTCCATGTCTAACCTAGCATTTAAAATTGAAAAATTGAGATACCAAAATATCACTTGGGTCCATATCTCTAGTATTATAGACTTCTCCCATAAAGGAAAGCTTTCAAAATCCAATTTTAGGTTATTCCCTTGAAGGATGGCTAAGAAATAATCATTTAAATTTTCTTGCATCGATCAGCTTCAACAACTTATCAAAATAAAAAAAAACCCTATGTCAAAATCAATGTAAGTAAGCCATAATTGGCTCATATAAGTGTTATTTATAGAATTCCTACATCAATTAGTCTACGCATTATCTCAATACACCATAATCATCTCTTATATATATGGCATTGGTAGACTTCTCGCATAGATCAGTCTACATATCATATTAAGGCATGGACTTGTCTATTATGGTTCTTTGGTTACCTATAGAAGGGGTAAACTAACCTTCATCAGGTTACCATTTCACCTATTTTTAATTCAACCATCTAATTATCGCCTACTTTCCCTTCATAACTTTTCTCAAATCAAAGGACTATGAGCTTACTTGATGCAAAATGATCGAGACACCCTCTTTTTAATCAAAGCATGCTCTTGCAAAGCATTCAATAGGCTTAAGTTTACTAAGTCAATCCAACTATGTTTTCTTGTTGTTAGGTCCTTTCCAACCCAAAACATCATGCCTTTTCTTTGCCCCCTATCAATTCATGTGGACATATGTCTCATAACTCTTATCTCTTTCTCACATTTAGTTTGTTACCTACACCTAGTTTATGTGCTTTCATTATATTCCCATAGTAAATCAATACATTTAAACATCATTATAATCAATGAAATAATCCTCATACATCATAACATTATAAACAATGAACCATATCCTAAAAATAAACAAAACATAAAGAATCATAAACAATAAATAATAACATCATCACATTATGACATCATAAGATCATATTACCATCATCAAACATCATTAACATCATCCTTACAACAATTCACAACATCATCACATTATCTTATCTCTAATCAATATTTATCAATGAACATGCTTACATCTTTATCCTATCTATAACCCACATTGTCATAATAATCTCATAAATAACATCATCCAAACACATCTATCATATATTCACAATCATGAACAAACACATCCTCAGCTCTATATGACCCAAGCATCACCTAAACTAAAAAGTTTAGGCATCTAATCAAAATCATGTTTCCAATCATATCATCATCAAAACATAGTCATAATTATCCATCATATTCATCGACATATTAGCTAAACACAACCTCAACATTATAAAACACCTAAACTAAAGAGTCAACATAAATATAAGCATGCAATATGATATATGTCATCCATAATCCATAAACCTAACCACATCATGATCATAATCTACATCTATATCATCATCATCATCATAATACATCAATACATAATCAACTAAACATCATAAACATCATAACATAATCAATAAGTCATCAATATAATCAAATGTCAATGATATAATTAGCATAATCATCATATACATCAATAAGGTAATACATGACATAATTTATCATGTCTCTCTCACTCATATACATCTCAAATCATCAACACATAGGCCAGTATCAAAATCAAAATTATATACATAATCCCATCTATTAGGCCCCTAATACACCACTGCCACTAGTCCCATTTGCACCTGCACCTACACTACCATCTGGTGGTGGCCCCCTTGATATCCCTACCTATCCCACTATCAAGGCCCATTTTCCTAGAGTAACTATCAAAGGATGACCTACCAAGCTGGCCTTTTACTCTTTGTATCTCATCTCTAGTGGTAACTGCACTAGCACTATCACCTTGTAATATCTTAGCTCCTCCATGGTGGCTAAGTACTATGTCCTTGGAACTATATCAAGTGGTCCTCCTATTGCTATTGTGACCACTCCTACACTTTCTCTCAGTGAGTCTCTCTCCTTAGTCACTAGCTCAATAAATATCCTCACCTAATCTTTCTCACTAATCACTATAACAACCTACCCCTATAAGGTAGCCACCTATCCCTGTAATCCCATGATCTGGACCTATGTCACTCCCAGTATTGCTTGTGCCTATCCATCTAGTCTACCACCCTATACTAATGCCCAATCCACATCTATAGGCTACTAACCACCATCACCCCATTTGAATTTAGCTACTACATATTAGGCCTGGTACCAATCCATATATCCATCTACAACACTGGCATCATCTATGGGATCTCTCACTAGTAGCTCCTCTTGGTCCAAAACTATGTCCTATGGTTGTGGCTCTAAGAGTAAGTGTAGACACCTAAAAAGTGTCTAACCCTTGGTCTTCCTCTCTCCCCTTGGTCCCTTGCCACTTCGACTATCCCTAACCTACCTAGGTCTTATTAATTGAAAATAATCATCTATTTTTAATTAATAAGTCCATTTTTCCCTCTCCTTGCCACCTCGCCACCCTAGGATACCCTCCTTGGATCCCCTTCATTCCCCACATGGCCATTTAATGCCTTAGACTCCCATTCCAACCTCTCCTCTCGCCCATTTAACCCCCCGTCGACCGTTTCATCCTCGCATTCATTTGACCTGGCCACTGGGAAACGGATAGAAGGCTATTTTTAGCCTTTTTCCGGCCTTTTAGCCACCGACGTCGATCAGTCCTCGACCGACGTCGGCGATATTGCCGGCGTCGGCACCCTTCATAATGGTTTTCTTCACCGTTATCTCTCTGGTTCCGCTTGGCTCTGGATTTCTCTGCGTCTCCCTCTCTGGCATCCCGACTCTAAAACCTTCGTATCAGACCCTTGCATCCATCCTTCCACTTGACCTCCCTGCCAATCAATCTGGCTCTCTCCCACAGGTGCACAGCAAGCTTTTGCAAGTGAACAACAGGGATTCTCCATCAGCAACAGGTTTCACATCCAGCATCATCAGCAACAAGATCACCACCTTCTTCAGCAGGACACAAGTATGTTCTCTGTTTGTTTTCTTTATGCTTTCTAGTCATCTGCTTTTAAACTAGATTTAGCACCCCCTCAGCCCTGACTGTCACCCAGACCCAGATTCCTATCTCCCAGATTGGCTTCCTCTATCTCCCTGTCCCTCTCTATCCTTCTGACTAAAACCATCCTCAAACCAGGCCCAGAGCAGACTCAGACCTTCGTCCACAGACCCGTCCACAGACCAAGCCCGGCCCGGACTCTGTCCAAAACTCGACCAGACCTGCCTAAATGCCATCCAAGTCTATTGCCCCGACCGATGCCGGTCATTACCCCGACCGACGTCGGCAGACTAACCGACATCGGCAGACCAGACAACTGACGCCGGTAAGACCACCGACGCCGGCGACTGCAACCAGTTTGACAGCTTCTTCCAAGTAAGCCTTTGCTTCCTTTTCTCTTTTAGTTTGCTATCATTTCAGTCTATTTTAGCATTCTATCTTTTTATCAGTCATTTATCTCTTTATCAAATAGTGGGTTGACCTCCCTTAAGGAAGTTTTTACACTTCCGGGAACAAGCTTTCGCTTGGCAACCCACTGCCTATCCATCTAACGCCTTTTTGTCCAAGTTTTCTTCTTTTGCAGGTGTCATTCCTCCACAGCCAAAGAGGGGTGCTCACAAGCATCTGGATTTATGGTGCGCAATCTTTAGTCCAGGTACTTCCCATGCCTTGTCCATTACTTTTTTAGTTTCTTCTTCCTCTTAGATCTAAAAGCGAATTTTGAATAGAAACATTCTGGCACGCCCGGTGGGATCCTAGGTTCCACCTGGGTTCCTTTTTCTTTTTCATTCATTTAGGAGCATTAGGTTCTTACCTTTTCTCCTCCTTCTCTTCTTCTCAATGACACTATAAGCAGGACTAAAATGAACCTTTCTTCCTTGCATTTCTAGACTAGTCTAAACATCATACTCTTGACCCTTTCTCAAAACTTGTCTTCATAACAAACATCACATTTCGACTTGGGCATTAAAACGTATTGCACTTTCATTTTTGCTTGTGCTTGCATTAGTCCACATCTAGTAACTTAGACGCATATTGAATGAACCGTAGACACTTGATGTTACACTACCAGACCACATGCACTAAACGAACATAAAACATACTTGAGACAAGGCCCGACTGGGATTTCATCCCCCAGCGGATACCTTACCCATCTCGGTGACCCTACTTGGATTTCATCACCAAGAGGGAAGCCCACTCCGTTCTCTGGCAGAGGATAAACTCTAGGCGAGGTATATCTTGGCTAAGCGAGACCAGCTAACCACTGGAATCGTGAAGTGAGGGGAGCTTGCTCCTTAGCACCAGGCCACGTATCAGACCCTAACATAGATTTTTGAGCACCTAAAATAACACCTGAAACCATATTTAGACTGCCTTCTTCTAGGACCTTTTTTTCAGCCAATCTCCCCAAACATTCATCTAAGGCATAAGCCACAATTTCTAAGGTTAATTCCTAGGATTTATCACTTAGGCTTGTGTGTCTCTCTCTATTTTCCTCTTCTCATCTGTTTGTTTGAGTGTGTGAGGACTCCTTCTTCATTGTTTTCCAAGAACCTTTTGGTTCTCTGGAAGACACAGTCACCGACATCGATTCTTCCACCGACGTCGGCCTTCCCTGTCACCGGCATCGGTTCTGCTACCGACGTCGGCTTTATCTGTTACCGGCATCGGTTATCTGACCGACGTCGGCCACATTTATTACCGATGTCGGTCTCTGTCACTGTCCTTTTTCTTCAAAACCAGCAGCCTGAAACCTGTCCTTCCTCTGCCAAAAACTCCATTCTGGTTTTCTGAGACTGCAAAAACACAGTTTCTGGAACCAGGAACCTCTTCTTAACCACTTTAGCCAACAGCCGCTTCCGTATATCCTGTCTCTAACCAGTCCTATCATGAAGTTTCACTCGGAGACTGAAAGAACTCCTATAGGACCGACCCCGACCCTGACCCCGACTCAAATTCCCATCATCCCTAAAGGGGACCAAGATTTCGAGAGATTCTTAGACCTCAATACCGCAGCCCTCCAAAACTATCTCGTGAGAAACCCAACGCGAGACCTTTCGGGTGATGTGGCGACGACATCCACACCATTCGCCACCCAACCCTTTATGACTCAGCGTTTCACCTCAACTATTAACCCAACCATGGCCAATACGCAAAGTTTGGCCTCCCCGTCTATTTTTAGACCGACCTCCATCGGGGTTCCATTACCCCCTCAACTACCTGCAATTCAATCAAGTTCTACATCATATCAGAACTTGATTACCTCGACCCCTTATACTCTTGCACCCACAAATGTAAGAGTGCCAACCTGTCTTTCTACCAGTGCCGCCATTCAACCACCTTTGGCAGTGCCTAGTCAACCTATACCTTCGACCTTCGTAACGCAACCACCTCTAGCCTCCACTTCCGCCCCTGCGACTAGTCATCCGTACATTGTACAACCGACTATGTCGCACGCCTCCTCTAACCTCTTCCAAGCACCTTACAACTTAGGGGGCGCTCAACCCACCAATCTGTCAGCAGATCTTATCAAGATGCTGATGGATAAAATGTCCAGTCTCGAGGCCTCCATTTTCGGTTCAAACAATACTTTGTCATATGAACAAATTTACAATGAGCCCATCCATCCTTCCGTCCCTATTCAACCATATCCTAACCATTGGGAGCTTCCTAAATTCACTCACTTTCAGAGTAAGGAAGACCCACAACAACATCTACGGGCATTTAGACATGCCTGTTATTTTATTTCCCATGACGATGCGTTACTTCTACGCACGTTCCCTATGTCCCTTTCTGGCCCTGCCCTTGATTGGTATAGTTCGCTTGCCAGACACTCTATCTTTTCATTCATCCAACTTGCCCAACTATTTCTTGACCATTTCTCAATCAACATCACCAAACAAGTCTCAATCACAGACCTTTACTCCATCAGGCAATTTGACGACGAATCAATTGTCGACTTTGTCGCTCGTTGGAGAGGTCTGATTAACCAGCTCTCCTTCTCTTTACCTCAACCCGAGCTCATCGAGCTCTTCTCTCGAGCATGTGCCGACCACATCTCTTTTACTTTGCGGATTCAGACATTTCGCACTTTTGACGAAGCTTTCATCATGGCTCGAAAGCTTGAACTCCGTGCCCTTGAAGAAGATAAGGTCAAATTGCATAATACCAACGCAAAATCTACTGACCATTCTTCTTCCAAACCTTCTTCTTCTACCAACTCCAAGTCCAAAGGAGTGGCCAACACTGTGGTCGTTAGATCACCATCCTCAACAACAACGAATTACTCTCAACCTTCGACATCTTCTAGCATCACCAAACAATTCCAACAACGGTACATTCAGCATTCTTACACTCCACTTGGAGAACCATACGCTTCCATTTTGAAAAAACTTCTCAAGCAGGGGGTCCTCAATCTCCCTCCAATCTGACCACCTCAATTTGACCCTTTAAAGGCCATCCCTACATGGTATAGGGAGGCCGACTTCTGTCCCTTTCATCGCGTCCAAGGCCATGACATCGACAACTGCCGAACTTTCAAAAACATCGTCCAAGACATGATCGACAAGGGGGATCTTATTTTAGATAACCCAAACGCCCCACCTAACCAACATATTGACATCTTCAAACAACCATTTCCGAATCATCCGCCTACTCAAAACAACGTCCAAACTTCGACCAATGACCCTCAAGACCATGACATTCACACGATTAGCACTATCTTGCCTCTTGTCCTTGACCAACCTCTCCCATTAAAGGATGAGGAACCTCCTTCTCCTACTAGTCCTCCATCTACCTCTCTTGTATCGGAGGATGCTTTGACCACATCAACGCCATTAAGCCCACCTTCATCCGAAGACCCTACCTTACCTACTCCTTAACTACAAGTAGAAGGCACGATCATCCATGCCCTCTGCCCACTTGAGGAGCCAGACTCTCTTATTTCTTCTCTACCAAGAGAAGAACCAGTCCCTCCACCCGTTTCAACCAAGGAAGACCCAGTCGCGGTTCCCTCTTGTCCTTTGCCTGAGATTGTTACATCTCACTCACCTTCGTCCACATCCAAACCCAAACCCACATCTAACCTCACCTCGCACAACGGTGGCCCTCGACCCAAACACACGAAAGCTACTAGACCACACTGGAGAACTCCTCCCCCACCTTCGTCATTACCTTCAATCTTGGGCCCGCATCCGTCCACTTTAATAGGAGTGCTTCCCACTCCCATCCTTCACAGAGGCACATCGCCTCCATTACTTCCTCATCCCATCAGACATACATCTCATCCGAACTCTCGACCTATGCCTCTTTCACCTCCCAAACCAACGTCACCAACCCTCACTGCAATAAAGCATCCAGACCCGTTAGCAGGTTCATATGTCTTGCTCTTACGGCACTTGTTGCAGTCATCTCGTATCGACCTCCTGCCTCTTAAACAATATCAATCTCTCAGACCTAAATCACCATGGTTCGATGACACTCGCATTTGTGCATATCATCGCATGCCTGGGCACGACATGGAGCATTGTCATGCCCTCAAGGTCGCCATTCGCCAATGTCTTGGGAATGACACCCTTCTTCTCGACCACGTTATCAACAAACCCTCAACACCACCCCACTCATCAACTCTCGGATTAAGACCCTCTTGGTTCGACAACTCCATATTTTGCAACTATCATCACACTCCGAGACATGACACTGAGCGTTGTTGCGCTCTTAAAGCTGTCATTCGTCAGCACCAGAAAAGGGATTCCCTTCTCATCAAGGGTCCTCTTGACCACCTTTTCGACAAAACATCAACCTCGACTCATGCCTCTCCAACCTCATCACCTAAATCGGGATCTCCACGCCAGACTGTGGTCCCTTTGCCGCCTTTGACCCCCTTATTCAACATTAAGACCGTCCATCTGACCACTAAACCTCAACCTACCTTAACCAACCGTTCAAACATTCTCCCTACCCGCTGGGGGAATTCATCCTTCATTCAAACCTCGACCAAATGTTCAACCCAGTCTCTACCACATATCAATCACTCATTTTATCTTAAAACCTGACCAAGTATCCACCGACCCAACCCCCGACCAATTATTCGACTAGTCTCAACCAAACTTCAACCAAATATCAATCACCCTGACCTCTCGACCAAGCATTCAACCTTTCTCAACCAATCAACAACCATATCATTCAACTTCACATCCACCATCAACGCCTGACCAATCTAAAAAGAAGCAAATGGGGCAGGTTTGCTCCCAATTGACTCAGACCTTAACGCACTAGCATAGCCCAGGGACTTATCAGACTTTGAGCCCCCCTTTCTGTCTTGCATCTTCGACCATTCTTCTGCTAGTCGAGTACTCGTCTACTTGACATGTAACTTGAGCTCGTCCCTTGAGCAATCCTCATCCTCTTAATCCTCATTCCTTTCAACCCTATTTCCCTTTAACAAGTCCTCTACAACCCTTTTATGATGCATGGATGCTTTGTCCTAATAAAAGGGGAGTCCTTGCACTTCTACAGCCTTGTCCATGACTCTAATCAAAAAATCAAAAAAAATATATATATCAAGATGTCAAAACATATCCATGGTCACAAAATCAAGTCAAAATCAAAAAGACAGACTGCTCCCTCGAAGGACAGCTGTACTATCATTGCTGTATTACTAGACTGATCCCTCGAAGGACAGCTAGGCCAACTTATCAAACATTATTAAGCAAAAATATAGACCACTCCCTCGAAGGATGGCTATGACTAATCTTGCTACAAACAGCGCCCTTTCTTAGAAGCTTCCCGCATTGATCAGCTTCGCAACATGACCACTACATCAAAAGACATCTCTATGTAGGCTTCCCGCATCGATCAGCCTGCGCAAAAAAAAAAAAAAAAAAAAAAAAAAACGAGTCACGGACTTGGCTTGCAGTTGTCTCAGGGTCTCCTATAAAAAGGGGCAAGGTTATTCCTGCTCTTAAACTGGGTTACCCTATCCTCCTCCTATCACCTGCTCAAGGGACTTCGAGCTCACTTTAATGTCAAAGTGATTCGATTACCGTTCTAACTCAACACTGGTCAACGACGTAATGCATGAATGGGGCTCTTTGTTCTAACAACCCCTATCTATGCTTCCTTTCTGGTCCTTGTCAATGAAAGAGCGATTTTCCTTTCATCTTTTCTCTTTACTTTGGTCACATTTTCGACTTGTCTCAAACCCAGCCATTTTCATCATTTTCAGCTGACATCATCCTAGACCATTTCACATAGTTTCTATGGACACCAGTACACATGGAAACTACCGACTAGACCCAATTTATGTTAAGCATAAACCAATACTTGCTGAAGCATAAATAGACTTCTATTCATTCTTAGCATACATTCATCGCGACTATGGAAACTTGCTAGGGATGAAAGACTCTCGACCAATTCTACAGAATACACCATCTGTAGCATCATTTTATCCTCATCTTACCCTCGTCATTTCAACACATGACCAATCTCATCATTGACCAATCTTCTCAATGGGTCTGAACTACATTGGTCTGAGGCCCTATGACCAGGGCTATGTAGGCAGCACTCAGATAACACATCCTCTGAGGTTAGCTCGACCACCCCCGTTTGTTCGTCTCTTTGATGAACAAACCTTCTCTTCTGCGACCTTGACCTTGACCAAGACCAATCATTCTCCTTGACCGAGACCAATCATTTTCTTTGACCAAGACCAATCAATCCCTCTGACCCTCCCTCCCTTTTAGGGAGAACTACATCGGCCTGAGGCCCCTTACGACAGGAGCTATGTAGGCAGCACTCAGTTGACATGGGGTCTTCTGGGGTTAGCTCGGCCGCGTCCTTTCGTCCATCCATCCCCTTGACCAACGACCATCCTTTGACCTTCGACCACTTCCAAGACAATGTTGCCTTGGTTGTTTTTGCGTGTGTGCTACCTCACGGCTGGTTAGCAGAATTGTCCGCAGACTATTTTTGACCCTTTGCAAGTATAGGATCGCGAGCCAGTTGATCCCTACTACTTGTGGCTTTTTCGTGTTTCTGGGAACACTTCCTGAGCCCTAGATACCTGGAACACGATGACCATTTGGAGCTTCAGCTTAAATTGAGTGACCCGATCAGCAGACGACTAAATGCTGGGGCCCGGTTACTTCAATTTTGGCACTCCTTGACCCTCGACATGCGACAATTTGACCCGACCATCCCGTGACGTGGTATACGCGCAATCACGACTTTTGCAGCGTTTTCACTCACTTTTCATCTTTCTCATCCACCTTTTGTCAAATCAGCACCCGACATCAGGTTCCTTCCCTCGACTCCTGCTTTGAGGGGGAATACCTCATCCATACTTCGGGGCAATCCACATCATCCTTCACCTGGGGCAACCACTCCCTATTTTTGTCTTGCAGTTCGTTCAGAACAATCAACAAGACAAAAAGGGGCAAATGTAGACACCTAAAAAGTGTCTAACCCTTGGTCTTCCTCTCTCCCCTTGGTCCCTTGCCACTTCGACTATCCCTAACCTACCTAGGTCTTATTAATTGAAAATAATCATCTATTTTTAATTAATAAGTCCATTTTTCCCTCTCCTTTCCACCTCGCCACCCTAAGATACCCTCCTTGGATCCCCTTCATTCCCCACATGGCCATTTAATGCCTTAGACTCCCATTCCAACCTCTCCTCTCGCCCATTTAACCCCCCGTCGACCGTTTCATCCTCGCATTCATTTGACCTGGCCGCTGGGAAACAGATAGAAGGCTATTTTTAGCCTTTTTTCGGCCTTTTAGCCATCGATGTCGGTCAGTCCTCGGTCGACGTCGGCGATATTGCCAGCGTCGGCACCCTTCATAACAGTTTTCTTCACCGTTATCTCTCTGGTTCCGCTTGGCTTCTCTCCGCTTGGCTCTGGATTTCTCTGTGTCTCCCTCTCTGGCATCCCGACTCTAAAACCTTCGTATCAGACCCTTGCATCCGTCCTTCCACTTGACCTCCCTGCCAATCAATCTGGCTCTCTCCCACAGGTGCACAGTAAGCTTCTGCAAGTGAACAACAGGGATTCTCCATCAGCAACAAGTTTCACATCCAGCATCATCAGCAACAAGATCACCACTTTCTTCAGCAGGACACAGGTATGTTCTCTGTTTGTTTTCTTTATGCTTTCTAGTCATCTGCTTTTAAACTAGATTTAGCACCCCCTCAGCCCTGACTGTCACCCATACCTGGATTTCTATCTCCCAGATTGGCTTCCTCTATCTCCCTATCCCTCTCTGTCCTTCTGACTAAAACCATCCTCAAACCAGGCCCAGAGCAGACTCAGACCTTCGTCCACAGACCCGTCCACAGACCAAGCCCGGCCCGGACTCTGTCCAAAACTTGACCAGACCTGCCTAAATGCCATCCAAGTCTATTGCCCCGACCGACGCCGGTCATTACCCCGACCGACGTCGGCAGACTAACCGACATCGGCAGACCAGACAACTGACGCTGGTAAGACCACCGACGCCGGCGACTGCAACCAGTTTGACAGCTTCTTCCAGGTAAGCCTTTGCTTCCTTTTCTCTTTCAGTTTGCTATCATTTCAGTCTATTTTAGCATTCTATCTTTTTATCAGTCATTTATCTCTTTATCAAATAGTGGGTTGACCTCCCTTAAGGAAGTTTTTACACTTCCGGGAACAAGCTTTCGCTTGGCAACCCACTGCCTATCCATCTAACGCCTTTTTGTCCAAGTTTTCTTCTTTTGCAGGTGTCATTCCTCCACAGCCAAAGAGGGGTGCTCACAAGCGTCTGGATTTACGGTGCGCAATCTTTAGTCCAGGTACTTCCCATGCCTTGTCTATTACTTTTTTAGTTTCTTCTTCCTCTTAGATCTAAAAGCGAATTTTGAATAGAAATAGTAAGAACTGAGCATCCTCCCTCCTGTATCAACGAAAATATGGTGGGATCCCCTACACCAGTCCAAACTATCTATGTACTCAATCAAATGGGATAAGCTTCATCTTGCCATCCTACCTCCCATAGATCCAATACCAACTCTACATTGATAATGTGTGGTAGTTGTACCCTACCTAACTTGACCAGCTCACATAGGACCTCCACACTACATCACCTACCACCAAACCATCTAAAGCATCTCTAAACCACTCTATATCCTGGGCACCACCACTAGCACCTATCAATGCATAATCCCCTCTCCATTTCATAAATCCCACTCTATAGTCCATTAGCACATAACCATCCCAAGGTAATCCCAATGATCTCAACACTTGAATGTGATTGTATGCCCAGCAATAGAGCACAAACCCAATGTTAATGCCATACCACTTGTGTGCTTTGAAAGCCCAGAGCTCCCTGTAAATTTGCACTAATAATATGGGGGCCCAACCAAACACAGTCCTCCCTAAAAGCATCTCCACTAATACTCCTAATAGAAGACATGGAAAATGGCCACTACTCAAATATGGCAATCAGAAGCATGACACCCCCATCATCATCATAGTCAATAAACATCTATCTCCTAGGGCCCTCTGATATAAGGGCCCATAATAAACCCCATGTGCATGATATCTAACCTAAACTTGATACACTTCATATATCAGGTCCATGAAATAATCTCTCTCCTCGATCTCTACATGATAAATTGGATCCCAATGGATAGGTATTTTTGTGATATGTTAAACATCCTCCAAGAGGATCATCATCTCCCCTATCGACAATAAAAAAGTGTTCATGGTTGGGTCCCATCTCTTGATGAGTGCCATAATCATTGTTACATCTTGCAGTAGGTGATGGTAGTGTTTTATAGCCTGTAGGCCAACCTCCTCCATATGCCTCCACTCAGCATCTATCATCCCATCTCTAATCTCAACAAATATCTTAGGGAACTGATCCCTCATCTGAATCTACTCACGTGCCTGCATAACAATCATGTTAGTAATGGCTACTTTGTTTTCACCATCTACCTAATCTATTTCAAACTAACCTAGTTGCCAACTAACCCCTTCACATCTACCTTACTCCCATCTATCCAAATCTTTCCAACATACCTATACCTCTATCCAACACAAACCCCAAAACATCATTTTAAACACCTAAAAACTTTCTATTAACTACACTTTACACATTGAATCATTTTACACACCTACTCACTCTATGTTTGACATTTTATCACACTTCAAACACTGATCTACTTCAATACCTTGCACAAATTCCTCACGTGTCAAAATATCCAATCTTTCCAACACGTTCCAAACACACTTTAAACTTTAAAACTCTTTGACAATTTTACCAACCCTTTAACATTTTTCCATTTTCAATTTCACAAACCTTGAGAAAATTTTCACAACTTTTACAACATTATAGCTATCCCTTCCTCAATCCCTTCAACTGTCAATGGTTCATAAGATCATCAATAGTCCCTAGGGACATTTTTCCTTTAGGTTCAACCATTAATGGTGGGTTAAACCATCAACGGTCGAGTTAAACCATCAACAGTCACTGTGTGTGACCATCGATGGCACAAATTTCAAACCCTAGACCTCTAGAGCTTATACAATGTGACTATCTAACATAAATTAACCTATCTACAACCACTATATATCCTATTCTAACCTAAGATACTAACCAACTATCACATTCATCCTCAAATTTGCTTCATTCCAAAAAACCCAAAAACTAGGGCATCATTTCTACTAACACTAGTTCAAACCCTCATCAAAACATTACCCACTACATGTAATACCCATACCATATAACTAATTACACTATGCTATCAATTTTAAGACAACTCCTACCTGATTCCATGATTACTATCATGGTCAAATCCCTCATACGACTACATGGCCACATCCTCATCCACCCTCCATCTAGTCAACCCTCGAAAACATGCACTCCACCACTCACAACACTCCAAATTAGTAAGCTCAACATACAAGAGACAAATATCATAAAATGCCCAGAGAACAAAATGCCAAACAAGTCAAATGGTAAAATATGACTTACCATGTTACTTTAGTTCTTTTAGCCTTTTAGGGTTTTACTTGACAGTCGACGATTAGGGTGATTAATGATGGTCAACCTTGGGGAAACCCCTAACCGTCAGTGGTCAAGTTCCTCACTTTTATTTCTCTTTTTTCAAAAAGAACCCCACCTCACTACCAAATTTTTAGAAAGAACTACATTTAGCTTGAAGTTCTCTTTAGATATTATGTTCAAAGACCTATGTAGGCAGCGTCCACTTGCCTAGTATATATGGAGTCAGCTCAGCCATCCCCTACCAACCCATACCCACCCCACCAACCATTATCCCATGTCCACCTCAACATTGGTCATTTTTTATCCAAACCATATGCATGTTTTACAATGCCTAGCTTGGTCATTTGTAATCACACTGACCAACCTTGCCATGTTGAAATTTTGAACTTTTGCACCACCTCATGCATAACCCAACCAATTATGTTATTTCATGGGAGCGGTTCCTACTCTAGATACTTTTGACCAATATCAACCTTGTCTAGATATCTTGATAGGCCTAACATGATCAACTATGACCAACATTATGGATTGATTACCCCTATCACATGTACCTCTAGGATGGAAATTATCTTTACCAACATTGGTAACTTTAATATTTGTGCCATCCTGACTATCATCATTAATCACATTTTGTACATGTGTTTGGATCTCAACTGACCAACTTTTTTATGTCATCCACCTTATGACTACCCATTCACCATTTATCAAACCCTGACCTAATTTGGCTTTCACCTCATCAGCTTTTAGTTTGAGGGGAAACACCTCCTTCCATACTTGGGATAACCAGACCTTGATCAGTGATCTATTTTTGTCCTACAATTTATTAAATCAAAGCTACATAACAAAAAGGGGTAAAATATAAACACTTAAAAACTAAAACATGATAGCTTTCGTTGTCAAACTGCCTCTTAACCCTATCAAACCCCTAACTTAAGATATTTAACTAAACCATTCAATTCACTCTTTTTTAACTTGATTTAACCTATTTTCTTTTGGCCCCTCGACCATTGACTATCAGACTAACCCTTAAAATTTGGCCTGATCATTGACAGTCAGGTATCCAAGCCTACTTTAAAGTCTTAAAGCATTGATAGTTTTATGTGAGATAAGTATCTCCCTAAATGAAAACTTGATTTTAAAATTAGATTCAAAATGTCATAAATTGGTAACTTTATCCCCTATCAAATTAGTAACTTTATTCATCCTAATTAACAACTTTATCCTATAAAAAGAGAAGAGGAGAAAGAAAAATTAATCCACAATCTTACATCGAAGCTCTCTTATATACAGGGATTCAACATCCTTTCAGTAAGCAAGCAACATCACTAGAGGCTCGAAGCTCTGTCAGAATTACTTTCAAAAGTTGAAGTACTATCACTTTAGCCAAATTACTTTAGCCTTTCACCATCAAGTTTTCAGTATCTTTTTCTTGTTTTCATTGATTTATCTTATTTCTAACCTCCTTACCCTATTATACCCATTAGTATCATATTTTCCACCCCTCATCCTCGTAACAAACCACTGTTTACCCAAATTCTCAATCTACACTTTTTCTGATCATTTTCAAAATTATACAGATAACCACTGATGGTTAGTACAACCATTGACAGTCACTTCAACCATCAATAGTTACCCAACCATAGATGGTCAGCCTAAACCATCGATGGTTCCCTTGACTGTCGATGATCACTGTGACACAAAAATATAGTAAGTTATTTTTAGCATTGTCACCCTAGTCAAACCCAACTTTCTCTATTTTTGCCTAATTACAATATCTTTTTTGATTTTTTACATCAGACCCTAGCTATTTTAGCATAAGTATTGACTAGATTTTGTTACTTTTGATCATTTTTCTATTAACTAGAATTTTACTTTCTTTGTATTGCATTTCATTTATCTTATGTAAGTAGATCTTTATTTTATCATTTCTAACTTAATTGTTATAATAGTAGATTGATGGCCTCCTAGTAAGTAATACGTTTTTTGAATCTAGTTCATGCTAGGTAGTCCACTCAACCATCCATCTACCCCCTTTTTTTAGTGTCTTTCTTATGAGTAAGTTATTCCTTCCTAGCCAAAGAGGAGTTCCCATCATCATTTAGATTCACGTACGCATTTTACTAGGTATTCTTTTACACACCCTATTATCATTTCATTACTTTCAAAATTAAGAAATGAGCAAAAATTAACTAAAACATATATTTTAATTCTTTTCTTTTTTTTTAGATTTTAATTTATTTTTTTAATTTTAATATTTTTTCCTTTTTTTCTCATTTTTCTAAAAAAAAATCTCTTTTATATTTTAATAAAAAAAATTAATTTCATATTTAGTCCATTTAGTATTTAATCATGTTTTGATAATTTAATGGTAAAATAATAAATAATAATCCATATTTAAATTTTACCTTAATTAAATTTGTCTCTAAAATAATAATGGCATATTAGGCTAACCACATAAGCGATTTTTATTCTTATAGTTTACCTACTCAAATAAACATAAAAATTTAAAAATTTAAACAAATAATCATTTTTAAATACATTTATATCATGACTAAATATTATGGTGTGTGCAGGGTTTCCCTAGGACTCTATTGATCAGTGATGTTTCCATCTACATCATTCTCTTGGATGATGCTCTCCCTCCACTGTATTTGAGGAAAGAATTCCCATGTCTACCTCATAATATACAAGTAGTTAGGTCATATCTCATGATAATCATAATCAAAAATATATAACTATAACAATTCATTAATATGCTTAAAAATATAAATACATACATAAACCAACTCATACTAATCAATCATGAATTATTATCTAATTAAACAATATTTTATTATCTCAAAATAGCATAATCTCAAGCTTAATCAGAAAATATAGTCAATATGATGTGTATCTATCATAACCATCTATAAATAGTCAAATAATTAGCTTAGTGAGGAATAGGGATGTAACATTATTCCCTCTTAAAGCTAATCATCTCAGATGATTGTTATTCAAACATATGATCTGAAATAAAATTTTGTTCAACTAAAATAAAATAACATAATAGTATCTAATCAAAAAAATAAATATGAAAATCTTTTTAAAAACTCATCATAGTCCATGTAGCACTATCCTCAAAGTATTGGTCCCACTAGACCTTACACTATGACATCTCTCTATTATGTAAATGAAGTTTACATGTGTCAAATTATATTGATTGGTTCTACTGTGACCACCCTGAGATCCAAAACCATCAAACCATTCCATTTCAACATATGTGTAGGATCAGCTATATATTTTTTAAGATATGATACATGAAAGATATTACGTAAAAGAGCTAAGGTTTGTGAAAACATAAACCTAAACACAATATGATTGACCACTTTTAAAACCTCAAAGGGTCCCACATATCTCGAAGATAATTTTGCAGATTTCTCAAATTTAATCAAGCTCTTCTACAGTTTTACTCACAAAAACACTTTATCGCCAACTGTAAAGTGCCTCTCTATTTTCTTCATATCTACATAACTCTTCTATCTATCATTGGCCTCATCTAATCTCTGCTTAATTAGTCTAACTTGATCTTCCATCTCTAAAAACATCTTAGGTATGAAGACTACCCTATCATCTAACATATCCCAACTAATGGGTGTCTGACACTTTTTCTCGTAAAGTGTCTCAAATGGTACCCTCTTCAACACTGACTGAAATGAGTTGTTTATGTAAACTCAAATAATAAAAGGTAATCTTCCCACTTGTATTGTTGATCCATGCAATACATTTGAAGATCCTCAAGCCCCTAATTGACTCTCTTAGTTTGATTGTTAGTCTATGGGTGATAAGCTATACCGAAATTACGTTGCATACCCAAAGTTGAATTTAGAGTCATCTAAAACCTTGAAGTCATTTTTGGATCATGATCTAAAATGATCTTCTCTAGAAAACCATGTGACTTATACACTTCTTTTACAAATATTTTTGCAAGGGTAGGTGCATCATCTGTCAAATTACCTGGTATGAAGTGAACTACCTTGGTTAGTTTGTCAACAATTACCAAGATCATATTGTGCATATTCTATAACATCAGTAATCTTTAGATAAAGTCTATACTAAAAAACTACCATTTCTATTCTAGAATATCATGTGGATATAACAATCCTTTCAGATGTATATGCTCAACCTTCACTCGTTGACATTCTAGACAATGTAACACGTAATCTGCAACATATTTATTGATTCTTTTTCAAAAATACAATGGTCTAAGCTCTATCATGAGATTGGTTACACCCAGATACCCTGAATAAGGGGTATAATGCAATTCTTTAAGCTATATAACCTAAAAATTTCTTGATTTGGCACATACATCCATCTATTATAATGTAGAAGTACCACCATTCTTCAAATTGAATCCTTTGTACCAAGAATTCTAAGCATTCTCTAATAATGCTTTGCTAACTTGATCATAAAATTTGTCTCCTAGAGAGAACTCAATGACCTAATCCTTGAAGGTACTCTTGATAGTAGTTAAATCTGTAATATATCTTCTTCAATTGAGGGCATCAACTACTCTATTTTATTTTCCCATGAAGTAACTAATAAAGTCATAGTCAAAAAAAAATTAAGTCAACACCTCTAATGAGCATTTAAATTAGTTTGGGTGAAAATATAGTTGAGTCCCAAGTTATCTATCTTGAGCTTAAAAAGTTTTCCCAACAAATAATGGCATCATACTTGCAAAGCATGAACAATCATTGAAAGCTCTAAATCATGAAGGGCATAATTCACCTCATAAAGCTTAATCTTTTGTGACTCATAAGCCACTACTATTCCATCCTGCATAAGGGCTCCTCCTAATCCATCTCCTGATGCATCTGTGACTACTAAAAAATAACCGTTGGAGTTTTGAACTCTCAACACTAGTACAAACGTAAGCCTTATTTTCAACTCTTGGAAAACTAACTCACACTTCTTTGAGCAAACAAACTTGTTATTCTTCCACTACAAGTACGTAATTAGGTTAGCTATTTTGAAAAACTTTGGTATGAACTTCTTGTAATATCGTGCTAACCCCATGAAGCTTCTAACCTCATGCACATTCTTTGGTGCTAACCATTCCATAATGGCTCTAATCTTCCCTAGATCTATATAAATACCATCTCCAAAGATGATGTGCCCCAAATACTACACCCATTTTTTTTTAAATGCACACTTAGATAGCTCCCATAAAACTTATGCTTTTGTAACCACTACAAAACTAACTCCAAATGTTGAAGGTGTTCTTCTTCATTGTTTGAATAGATAATAATGTCATCCATAAAAACTAACACAAAGTGGCCAAGATAATATATGAATACATTATTCATGAGATTCATAAATGTTGTTGGAGCATTAGTTAGACCAAAGAGTAACATTGTAAACACATAGTGCTCATATCAATTTTTTAATGTTGTATTCGAAATGTCATTATCCTGAATCCTTAACTGATGGTATCCTACTCGAAGATCGATCTTAAAAAATACTATTGCTCCTCACATTTGATTGAAAACACCATCTATATGAGGTAGTTGATATTTATTTTTGATGGTTACCTTATTCAACATTCTATAATCAATGCATAGTCGAAGGGTACCATCTTTCTTCTTGACAAAGACAATTGGTGCACCCCACAATGACACACTTAGCCTAATAAACCCTTTAGCCAAAAAAATTTGAAGTTGAGCTTTCAGTTCTACTAATTTTGTAATTTTCATCTTGTATGGTGCCTTAGACTAAGGTTTTGAACCAGGTATGATATTGATAGGAAAATCAAACTCACATCTAGGAGGCAAACCTGACAACTCTTCTAAAAATACATCATGGTAATCTTTTAAAAATGGGTAATCTTTGAGAGATGGTTCCTTAGGTTCCTCCATTTCATTTATTTTAATGATAATTTTCTAACACCCTTTTCCTTGAGCTTTTTTAAGCTACATATCTAAAATCTACCTAAGCTTCAACTCTCTTTTCTCACTTTAAATTTATGTTTGGTTACTAAAATCATTAAGACACTCCACCTTCTTCAAGTATCAGTTAAATTTGGCTTTATTCTTTGTGAGCCAATTGACTCCCAAGATCACATCATATAATTCTAGAAGTGCTACATATAAATTCACAACTATTATGAATTCGAGCAACTTAATCTCTGCTTTAACTTAACATCTATCTACCATGACCTTTGTGTCATTCTTGTACTGTATTGACCATGCATTTTCCATCACACTAGCTTTTTTAAAAAACTTGTTAAGCATCTTAGAATATATAAAACATTTAGTGGTTCTTGTATCTATTAAAATAGAAATTATATGGTCAAATAGAGTACCTAATAACTCAATAAGTAGTTCATAATACTCGACCTATCAATTGCCAACCATTACATGAATTCATTGCTAGAAACCACCCTACTAAATATTAGGGCCTTTGCCCTTTGACTTGTCTTGAGGACAATCACAAGCATAATGATCCTATATGCAAATGAAGCACCCTCCAGGGGGTCCTTTTCTAAAATTTTGTTGATTTCCTTTGAAACCATCTTTGGATTCATTGTCTTGTTTCTTGTTTCCTAGTCCATTATTGAACTTAGCATTCTGATTCTTAAACTATTTCTTAGAGTCTCCAATCCTCTATTTCCAATTATTCTTTGTGAAGTTGGACTTAGGATTGTCAAACCTCTTCTTGAATTTATCTTTAGCCTGTGAAAGAGACTTCAACTTATGCTCTTACTTGATCTTTTTCTTTAAGACCTAGTCCATGGTGGAAGGTCCATGAAAATCTACTTCTCCACCAATTTGGGGCTTAAAACCCATAATGAACTTCTTGATTTGAAATCGCTAATCTCCCTAATACTGAGAAACATACTTCAGTAGTTTGGTGAACTGCTCTTAATACTCATTCACTAGCATATCACCTTGCTTTAGATTCTATAAATTTATAAGCTTCTGATCAAAATAAAGTTGTGAGAGCCATCATAATCTAAATAGAAACACACATGGATCCCAAGTAATTGTGGTCAAATTCAAATTCATTTTCAACCTTTTGTTGGCCCACCACTTAGTTGTCTCACCATCCAACTGGTATGCTCCTCATATTGCTTTGGTGATTTCAGAGTAGTTTTTAATTTTGAAATACTTCTCCAACTCTATCAACCATGCCTCAGCTCTGTCACCTAGAATAGTTTCATCAAACTTAAGTGGATTCACCTTCTTCATATCCTGAGCCAACTCTATAGCAACTTGACCTCTAGCATCCTACGTATTTTCTTTTTCAACTGGATGCTCATCAATTTTTTCATGTTGTTCTTCTCATACACGGCCATGAACCTTCTACTCTAGAGCTATAATTTGATCTTTGGTCTCATTCATGACCATGAGAAGTTGATCCATCTTTGTTGACTATTTGAAAACAAATCAACTAGACTCAAAGAAAGGTTACTATCACTAGTATTTGAAGGACCCTCTCCTAAAACTTTCACTTTCACCATCTTTTTTTATCAAAAGAAGGTTATGAAAATATCAGTGGACTTATTAGGTCCTAGAGTTCGAGTCGTAGCTCTGATACCACATGTAACATCTCTATTCGGATCTACTAAAAAAAATCTTTAATAAACATATATGTAAAAGTTGACTACAACTTGAGAGTCTAATAAAGATAATTAAAGTAATCATGTATAATCATGATAACAGTCCATTATACAATATAAGTACATATCTCTAAATCATGAGAGTATGACAACTCAATAAAAAAAAGTAATACTTATATTTTAAATTTAATCAAATACACAATAACCATTGTTAATGTGCATCAATGATAAATTACAATTCTTCAATATCAAGTACAATATATTACAATGTATAAATAAAATACTGAACTATTCTAGAGCTCGGTTCTTGAATTCAAGTATATGTGGCAATATCAAGTGTCATATCAATAAGTTGTACTATTATGGGGAGGGATAACATCATCTGAGTGATTTTTCATACCAACCATAGACCAATGATCCCCCATACTATCCCATCAAAAAATGGACCTCCCTTCACAGATGAGTAGATAGTGACGATACAAGAAGCTAGAGAGACTAGCTAGTACCCATGTGTTGTATGATTTTTAACTAACTAAACATACAGTGTATCATATAAAAACTTGATCTATTAAAAGATATTACACATACATGTAAATTATACTCATGAATGATAATGTCACAGTAAACATACTTTGACCAAATCTTCGAATAGTAATATAAAATGATTTATAGATCTATCAATTTCATGTACACCACTTGATTGGATTGCCTTTATCTAAAATTGTAATTACAATAATTCAATGAAGCTCATTTCACTCCTTGCTCTGCATTAACAATGTAAATTGGTCAAACACAATTTAATCATAAGATTCAATGACATATATCTTACTAGTAAATGCAATACATGACATGTTATATACAAAAATATTAACAACATACATTAAGTTTGTCTGAAAAATGCATGAATATTTTATTATATTCTATCCCATACTAGAAATAATGTTTTATCAATATACCACCTGAGTACACATATAAATTTATTATATAATTTAACAATAAATTTGGCTTCTATTTCTCTACACCCTATGACAACCCATATTACCACAGTCTAGTATTTTACCCATAACTAACAATTCAACTCATAAAGTAATTAAGAGTATATGGAAACATTCATTTCAAATAATAGCTAAAAAATTAGAACCTTTGTTCATCTCGAAAATGCAAAAGATCTAGTTTATCTATTTGATTTACTTTGGGGTTCAATAAACAACTCTTGCTAAACTATTATTTAAATTCTCCTTTTTTCTGATTAATATGTCTTCCAAGAATATTAATTTAAATAATTATAACCCCATGTAAAAATAGACAACTTAATTCAATGTTCCACTTGATGTGTTTCCATATTTAAGAAGATTAAAATTTCCTCTAGTTGTATTCCATAAGATAAAAAAGTAAACTCTTTCAACTTCAATTTACACATAAATATGGTTGACTTCATAGTTATAATTAAGAATCTGGTTCTAAAGTGTTACTCTTAAACTAGAATTTATCAATACTAGTTATGTGTCTATCAGGTATTATATATAAATATAACTATAAGAGAGTTCTTAGAAAGTTAGAAGAACTCTGATTCCAAGCAAGTTTATGAAACTCCCTGAGTTTCGCTACAGGGATGATTAACTGAAATCTTATCTAATTATTTTGAAACCTCCTAGTTATATATTTTATAACCATTTAAGCATATAATAATATTATAACCTGTATATTTTTATATTCTTAGTTTAAAGAGAATATAAGGCAAATATAACAAACTCCAAACTTAGACTGGTTGTAGTAATTATAGAGCTTTAAGCCTTATTCCTTCTTCCATGCCATTTAGCTCCACTATCATTAAGATGAATATAAGAGGAGGTTTTTATATATGTAAACATAATACGCATGGCTAGAAAAGTTAACATTGTAACTAAGTTTAGGAAAGTTTAACCAATTAGTTTCATTTACTTGTTTTGTTCTCATACCAATCTGTCATTTTATTTAAACTAAAAGTGATGAAAATTTAATTCCTTTCAGGTAAATAAGTATATTAATATAAAGTATTTTTCCTCACAAAAATGGCTTAGCAAAAAAGGGGCGACGGCTTAAAATAGAATTGTTAATTCCAATTCATATTAATTAAGTCCATCTTGTTCAGATTTAATAATTGTAAATGTCTCAAACTAATCCAATTTGCCAATTGGAAAAGTCAAAAAAAAGCATGATAAGATTTTATTTTAAAATTTAAACATTCATGAATAAGGGCAACACCTGGAAAAAAACAATTATTGTTTTAAAAACAATAAAACACTTACCCAAACTAATCTCAGGCCTACGCCCCTACTGGTTGGGTAAAATTATTTTCATATTCTTCACTCAATGTGGCATCTATGCATTTGTACATGGATTGGCTGGAGTTTAATGCATTATGTATTCTTATAGTATTATAATTATTTATATATTCAATGTTGACTATCAAATTGCTTGATTCAAATTTTATATTGTTTATTGAGTTTTACACCTACATGAAAACAAAACTATTTTATCTCATTCTCAGTTTACCAACAGATCCATATGGTGTCGATTTAGAGAGCTTGCTAAAAAAAATTGACCTAAACATTCAATACCATTGTAGTCAACGCCTCAAGAGAATAGAAAATTTGTAGTTTAGTGAAATGACCAAAATAAGGTTGAGAAGTTTGACGCCTTGCTATGGCAGATTTAAAAGCTCAAATATATAAATTTTATCCTAATTTAAAACACCAAGTAAAAGACTCAAATAATTAGGATGTCAGTGTTTGATCATATGTCAGAATTATAATGCCCACTATATGTATACTAGGTTTTCTAAATCGCCTAATTTCAATCCAATATGTATAAAATATTAGTTTAAATATTTAGAAGCAAACTATATTTTTAAAAGTTGTATATTGTTTGCATCTGTAATAATAATTAAATTTTTATATATAATCATAGCATGGCACCTATCTTGGGCTTAAACATTGCTGGTTATAGTCAAATATATTCATGAATAATTACAAAAAGTTTTATAAAGGGTTTGGGCTTTTATTGAAAGGGTGTTTTCAACCATACTTTTGACCCAATCTCATTTTAACAATGATGTATATGTTTTGGATCTAAATGATATTATATAATATCTAAAAACATTATCCATTCATATCCACAAAATAGTGAATTTTAATACACCACCTACCGTTAAAATTTTCTTGTTGATCATTTGTGCTTCCTTTTCTCCTTATTACGTCCTTTCCTCTCCAATGTATAAGCTATGCTAATTCCCTTTCATTTCATCTCTTAAATAAAATAATAGATACTTAATTCTTCTTCCAGCTTTTGGTTTTGGTTTTTCTTTTTATTTTATTTTTTGTGTTTGTTAATGTTAGGATATTTTAATTCTTTTTTTTTCAAATTTTAATTTATTTTTCTAATTTTAATATTTTTTTCTTTTTTTCCTAAAAAAAATTCTCTTTTATATTTTAATAGGAAATTCTAATTTCATATTTAGTTCATTTAGCATTTAATAATATTTTGGCAATTTAATGATAAAATAATAAATAATAATTTGTATTTAAATTTTACCTTAATTAAATTTTCCTCTAGAATAATAATGACACACTAGGCTAACTACATAAGGTATTTTTATTCATATAGTTTACCTACTCAAACAAACATAAAAATCTAACAATTTAAACAAACAATCATTTTTTAATACATTTTTATCCTGACTAATTATTGTGATGTGTGCAGAGTTTTGCTAGTGCTCTATCAACCAATGCCATCTCCATCTACATCATCCTCTCTGATGATGCTCTCCCTCTAGTGTGCTCAAGGGAAGAATTTCCTTGCGTCCACCTCACAACACACAAATAGTTAGGTCATATCTCATGATAATCATAATCAATAATATGTAATTATAACAATTCATTAATATGCTTAAAAATATAAATATATACATAAACCAACTCATACTGATCAATCATAAATTATTATCTAATTAACATTCTATTATCACGAAATAA
The DNA here is from genome assembly GCA_037957365.1 of Torreya grandis. NCBI lineage: Eukaryota > Viridiplantae > Streptophyta > Pinopsida > Cupressales > Taxaceae > Torreya > Torreya grandis. The sequence goes on along the minus strand of JARHVA010000850.1, from coordinate 400,113 downwards.
CATAATCTCAAGTTTAATCAAAAAATATAGTCAATATGATGTGTATCTACCATAACCATCTATAAATAGTCAAATAATTAGCTTAGCGAGGAATCAAGATATAACATTTATACTAATCATTTCACTTTGTTATATTTTTAACATAAATTGGGGTAAATGTAATCATCTAAAAGTGGTATTTAGATGTTAAGAGTGTCTCTTGAGTTAGCTTATTCCTGGCTTAGTCCTAGACACATCCTAGATATTTTACCACACTCTTTCAGTCACTGTGCAGACCACATACATCTATAGTCAGCCAAAACATAGTCTCAAGACAACTTTCTCAAATACCAACTTAGTTTGCCTAGAAGTTTGCCAAATGGACATTAGCACCACATTTAAGACACTACATCCATATGGCACTAGTGTCCCCAACTGAATGCTACTGTCTTTTGCCCTAACTCTCCTGAACAAATACCTTATCAAATGTGTGCCCCTCCTAAGGCCAACCTAAACACATTTAATTATCTAAACAAGCTATAGATCTCTATAAATACAAGTATATTTGACCTTTATTTATTAGATGGAAAATAGATGTAAAAGCACATTCAAATAAAAGACAAGTTGAGCAAAATTCAGGTATTTGATCTCTATTCTGCCCTACTTTTACATACTACCATTTATAGCAACCCTAAACCCAGATTTCAAATCTTAAGCACATTCAAGGCATCTAAGTCCACTCTCATTCTAGTATTCACTTGTACTTACATCAAACTTGATCCCTTTTCAGAGTATTAGTATGTAGGCAACTTTCTTCACAGTGGGGTGTTGAGGATGTCTAGTCTATCCTACTAATGAATGCACAATTATTGTTCATGTCATACTTACGAAGAGGATTAGGGTTTACACACTAAATTAGGTTATTCATGCACAATGCATAGATTCAAATTATTTTAATTGTAGAAGGATGTTTATATTTGAGAGTTTTGGCACAAGTGACATTATTTGACATTAGTAGAGTTGGTTCTAGATGCAATCGACTAGGTTGTTATTAATCAGGTAGGATTGGGGCATGTGGCCCATTTGGGATAGATCTTGTATGATATCCACCTACTCACAGTCTTAGCAGAGAGGTGGAATCCAAATACATGTACATTCTAACTTCCTACTAGTGAGATGACTATCGCCTTAGAGGATATATATCAAATTTTTCAGGTGTCAATTAGGGGTGAAATAATTCAGGTTGTTAGTGATGGTATTTGAGGCTATATTCAATGTTCTCATATATATTTTATCGATCAGAGGGCTCTTGAGATAGAGCTAAGCAATATGGTTCAATTTGATGATATTATTAGAGATGATGTTCTATGACTGCGAAAGTTTATGTGTGTGTTACTGACATCATTTTTAGCTATGGAGGGTGGCACTGTTGGTATTTCTTTTCAGATATATCAAATAGTGCATCACATTAAGCTGGATAAGACCATGTATTCATGGGGTTGTATTTTACTAGCCCACTTATACATGGATCTCTATAGATTTACACTAGAGATTCATGGTGCATCTACCTCTAGAGGTGTTGGATTTGTAGATGTTGATAGTTATAAGGAGTATACCCTTGGGGATATGCCCCTAACTTATGATTGATATGATTATTTGTATAAACATTGAATTAGCTTATATATATATATATATATATATATATATATATGACATTGTCCACATGGTTTTCTTTCTTTTTGAATGGATTTTTACTATTTAATTTTTTGTTGGTCCTTGTATAGTTTTTTAATTGCATTTCTTTCCATGGTGAATGTTAGGATTCGATAAATTTTTGTAACAAGTTTGTTTATTTTTATAATGTGTGTATTATATTAGCAATAAATAAAGCATCATAGGCAATGAAATTCAAATGGATATAAGAAAGCCTAACTATAATGCTCATATGGAAAAGGGACTATGGATTATGTTTATATAATCATCTCTGAAGTATCTGTAGAAATATCATGTGACTCTATATGTATCTATTTGGATAGCCATATTTTTTGTGTGAGTTTACCTTCTACCTATGCCTTTTTATGAGGGACCCAATCGATTAATGGTTCCTTTTTAAAATAAGTGTGGAGAGATTAGTTTTGGGAGAGATTACACTAGGAGAACTTATAATATAATTCATCTTCTATGAAGGTCGATGGACCATGTGTTCCTCGCATGGTTCAACATGGGATGTCTCGACCTTCTTAGACAAGCTTCTAGGATAAGTATATGGAATAGGTCTAGATATGTCTTTTCGATATGCAATGATTCTATGATCAGCTAATTGTATAAGCTTTTTCTCGAGATAAAAACACTCATTATCTCAATGATAAGTAATACCATGGTAAGTGCAAAAGTGTTGTCTTTTTGACTTTTCAAATATGTGAGATGGATAATGTGAATTAGGAGGGAGTGTAATCAAATTTTTGTCCAACAAAGTTTGTAATATGTCATGTGGCCTATCTCGATACCAATCAAACTGAAAAAGATGTCGTTTTGGAGCAATATATGGTCAAATTATGGCAGATACTCTATAAGCATGATCCTTTCCTTTATTTAATACCATTAATCTTTCTTTTGTGACTTATGGGGTTGGTTCTATAGAAGGCTTTTGAAGTGATTCAAAAGGTTTTGTAACTTTTTTATTTATCTTGGAAACAATATTTTTACCATGTGTGGGTTTGAATGGAGAAATAACTAACTTGGTTTGTGTATTCATTAGAGTGCATGCATATTTGTGCACATCCCAATATAAGATCTTGAATGAAGCAAAGGGATTATGCAATGTTCTTTCTCTTAGTGGAGAAAGAAGAGCTCTACTAAATATAAATTGTATTTATAAATCTAAGGGTGTGTAATGTAAGGAATACAAAACATGCTAAAATCAAATAATATAATCTTATATAGGCTCATTTTCTGTGTTAATGTTTACAAATGCTCTAATGGTAATTTAGGTAAAGTATAACAATGAAAATGTGATATAAATACATCTTCAAGTTGTTTAAAAGTTGATGGTGAACCATTTGGCAAAGTATAAAACTAGTCAACAGCCCCTTTATTTAAGCTACGATAAAAAACCTTTAATAGTAAGCTTTTGTTTTGGGCCCAATATTCAAAAGAGTGTGTATATTGATGCAAATGAATAGCATGAATCCCTTGACCATCAAATTACAATAGCTTTGGCATAACAAAGTTTGAAGGATAAGGGTGTTCACATATATCCCATGCAATAGGTTTCTTTGTTAATGTATTTTCCTCAAGAATAACTTCACGAGAAGAAACTTGCAATTTTAGAGTATTGACTTGTTACTGTAAATCTCTAATGGTAGTCATATAGATAACATGTCATAAAAATAAGTTGAGGCTTTTGATAGTGGTTGTAAACTACCAATCGTATAAAACATAAGAATAATGGGCTCTTTATTGTTTTCTAAAGTAGGCTTCTCTCATGCTTTTTCAATATTTGGTAAGGGAACCCTCATGTATATAGATGTAGGTATATCTTGTGGAATATCACAAAGTTTAATAGTATTATCATTTCATGGTGATACATTGCTTAGAACTTCATGGCATATTATAGGAGTAGGAGATATAATTTCATGTTAAGGCACACTCTCTTTTTGAGAAGAAAATAAAAAGAAGGAAAAGGGAAAAACATTTGTTATGTCATATACCACATTAAGAGATGTAAGGATGTCATTTTTACTTTGAGTTGTAGTGTAGCATCCTGTAGCAAGAGGAGTAAGTAATGTAATATCACCTTCTACTTTAGGTGCATCAATGTTATGAGAAATGAATATTGTCATGACTATCATTTCCATCCTTGCTAGTTGTTTTAGAATATTATTTCATTAGGAAACCTTTGGTAAACATGGTTTTTTGTTGCTTGAATTTATGTGGTTTGACCTTTCAAAAAGATACATCAAATAAATTTTGGACTTTTGTTTTGTCCCTAAACAATATAGGTTGTATAGGCGTTTCCTTAAGATTTTCATTTTCACTCTTATTTTTTTGTTCAATTATCACAATGGGAAACATAGAGCATGTATTTTGCTCATCACATACTAGAGGGAAAGAAAAAATTGGACTAGTTTCACTTGAATCATGCAAAGAAGACATAAGATTTTCAACACTAGTATTACTTGGAGAAGAAGGCACACTTGATTTTGTCAACATTTTCATTATGAGAGATAGTGAAGGAAAATTAAATTTGTTTGACATTTTCAACATTGGAAAGGGGAAAATCACACTCACTTGTTAGAATAACTAAAGAGGTTTTGGATGTAATAGTTTGATTTTCAACATTAGGAATGGCATCATTTTGGATATTTATTGGCTCTTCAGTATCATAAAATGGAGGATGATAGTGGTCTCATAACCAAGGGGCATTTCAACACATTCATAACCAAGAGTGGAAGCATCATGATCACTACTTTGCTCAGTTATATTTGCATTTTCATCATTAGTTCTTCCATTGTCATAGTTGTAAGCAAAAGTGGCTTTATCCAATTTTTGGTGTTCTTCTAGGTCCTCAAATGTAATACATTGATCATTAGGTGGATTAAAAAAATGTTCATAATGTACCTTCCATGCATAACCTTTCTTTAAGAACTCCATAATTTTTTTAAAATATTTTAAAATGACAACCAAGCACATAAATAAGAGTAAAACAAGAATGTGACTAAGCATTCCTCAACTATGCCCATGTAAGTGGGGGAAAAAATCAAATCTAAAAACAAAACACAAAAATATGAGATGAATTTTCAAAAAAGGAAAAAACCCTAATATGAAAACTAGGGTTTTGGTTCAACAAATATAGGATGGGTTCACCAAAATTTTAATGCTTTTGGATTCGTAAGAGAAACATCAAGCAATAAATCTGTTTGAATGTTAATCAAACACTGTTTAGATATTAACAATGTAATACAATTTTTTGACAATATATCTCATTTAAGCATGTGCAATAAATATGAGAAGTACTAAGCAACTAAGTGATAAAGAAAGCATATCGTATTTGTTATTATATTTCAGACTGTGGTAGTGATCAAGTCATCACAGGGTTGTATTCATTCTGTATTTTTATTATGTTTGACCTTCAAACAATTGTGTCGATCAAGGACAATAACATTGATGCATGTTTATATTTGACATAAGTGTCCATTGAGAGATATACACAGGAGTGACTTCAAATTTGGACTAGCCCTGCACTTGCACCTATATAAATTTTTTATTCTGTAACTTATATTCCCATGTGTGCCATATCCAGATAACAAGCAACCCTGGTTCATTTGCATTGTACCTCTTGCAACCTGATAAAAAGAGATTAATAACATGAGTCAAGCTAATCTTATCCACCATGTTTGTTGATAAGTGTTGCCTACATAGCCAATACTCATAAGAGGGCCTTAGACTCGCATGTAGATCTCCCTCATATGCATGTGTATAAAATTGTAATGGTACAACTATATGTTCTTTCTCCTAGTAACCCTTGGTACAAGTAATGCAATAATATATTTAAGCTTTTGAATGTTTCAAATATTTGATCTAGTGTTGTAGTGCAATTTAATAGCTTGAAATCAATAGTATTTTCTTATTAGAGAGTTGTATTATCAAATTGCAAGGTAAGTCTATTAATTAGACCATAACCTTTGTATATATAGGAAACTTTTGACTTTGATTTAGAACCTAGTGACACGTGAAAAGTAGACCATAAGTAGGCAAAGAGAGCTAACAAAACAGTCACAAAGCAAAAGATACATAAAAAGATAAAAAGATAAGTCCAAAAAGTTGTGTCAAAATTGGACATTAACATCGATGCTAGTGTCCAGGACGAATGCAAGTGTCTAGGGACTACACAACAAACAGAGATCTCTGACATACATTAGATGAAGATAAACAGACATAGCACATAGGCCCAAAGAATAAGTAAATCAATTGAAATAAGATGGAACCGAAGAAGTCCATAAGAGACCGCGTCACTAGATGTCTAATTCTTAATAAAAAGATATATACATACAAGAAGACTAGCAATATGTGTACTTGTACAAAAATGTGTGTCTACAACAATCTATACAATAATAGATCAATTGAAACATTTCAATCAACCAAGGTGGACATTGGTCATCATGTGTTATTTTGAGTTCAAGTATTCATCCCTCGATAAATTCTATCACCTACACACTCAATGTAAAAATTAAAACACTTTATTAGATGATAACCAAAGCAAAAGAATTGAAATAATCACAAGCAACATGATAAAGTGTGTTAATTCACGTCCTTATATATATATAAATAATCACAAGCAACATGTATAACCACATTATATATATATGGTTATACATGTATATAGTGGTTATACTTGTTACTTGTGATTATTTCAATTCTATATATATATATATATATATATATATATATATATATATATATATATATAGAATTGAAATAATCACAAGTAACAAGTATAACCACTATATACATGTATAACCACCCACACACACACACACATGTATAACTACACGATATATATATATATATATATATATATATATATATATATATATATATATATATATATATATATTTGAAATAATCACAAGCAACATGTATAACCACATGATATATATGTCATATATAACCACACGATATAGTGATTATTTCAATTATATATATATGTCATGTATAACCACATGATATATATATCATGTGTGGTTATACATGACATATATATAGAATTGAAATAATCAAAAGCAACATGTATAACCACACGATATATATATATATATATATATATATATATATATATATATATATATATATATATATATATATATATATATTGTGGGGTTATCAATGACATATATATAAAATTGAAATAATCACAAGTAACATGTATATATATATATATATATATATATATATATATATATATATATATATATATATATATATATATATATATATTGTGTGGGTGGAGGGGGGGGGGTGACGGGGGGGTGGCTCTGGGGCGGCAGGCGGGGTGCGCTATACATGACATATATATGGACTTAAAATAATCACAAGCAACATGTATAACCACATGATATATATGTCATGTATAACCACATGATATATATATATATCATGTGGTTATACATGACATATATATAAAATTGAAATAATCACAAGCAACATGTATAACCACATGATATATATGTCTTGTATAACCCCATATGTGTGTGTGTATATGTTGTGTGGTTATACATGTTGCTTGTGATTATTTCAATTCGATATATATATATATATATATATATATATATATATATATATATATAGAAATAATCACAAGCAACATGTATAACCACACTATATATATACACACATATATATATGTGTGGGGTTATATAAGACATATATATCGTGTGGTTATACATGTTGCTTGTGATTATTTCAATTTTATATATATGTCATGTAGAACCACATGATATATATACATATATATGTTATGTGGTTATACATGTTGCTTGTGATTATTTCATATATATATATATATATATCGTGTGGTTATACATGTTGCTTGTGATTATATATATATATATATATATATATATATATCGTGTATA